>CM061280.1:20072529-20135029 GCA_030848825.1 Tadarida brasiliensis
TATCTACTCCCCTATGATCATTACAGCATTATGGAAAATAGCCAAGATATGGAAACAATGCAAATATCCCTCAACGGATAAATGGATCAAGAAAGTGTTGGATATACATAAAATAGAATATTATTCAGCTTTAAAAAATAGGGAAATCCTGTCTTGGCTGGCTTGGCTCAGTGGTTAGAGCATCGGCCCAGGGACTAAAGGGTCTCGGGTTCGATTCCCAGTCAAGGGCATGTACCTGAGTTGCAGGTTCGATCCCAACCCCTGGTCAGGGTCATGCAGGAGGCAACCAATTGATGTGACTCTCTCACATTAATGTTTCTCTCTCTCTCTCTCCTCCTCCTTCCCTTCCTTCCACTCTATCTAAAAAAAATCAACGGAAAAATATCCTCGGGTGAGGATTAACAAAACTAAAAAAAAGCTGTGGTACATATACACAATGGAATACTATGCAGCTGTAAGAAAGAAAGATCTCTTATCCTTTGAGACAACATGGAGGGACCTGGAGAGTTATTATGCTAAGTGAAATAAACCAACCAGAGAAAGACAAATATCCCATGATCTCACTTATTTGTGGAATATAATGAACAAAACAAACTGATGAACAGAATGGACCCAGAGACATGACAAACCTCAGAAGAGGGGAGAGGGGGAAGGGAAGAATTACACCACAGAACTTATATGCATGTATGCGTAACCAGGGGACATAGACAACTATGCTGGGGAGGGGTGGGGAGGAGGGTGTCAATGGGGGGAAAAGGAGAAACATCTGTAACAAAAATAAATTAATTAATTTAAATAAATAAATAAAAATAAAATGACAGCATGCATGAACCTGGAGGACATTATCCTAAATGAAAGAAGCCAGTCACAGATGGACAAATACTGGAGACATATGCTCTTTAATTTAAACTCTCTTCCTCGCCCTGGCCGGTGTGGCTCAGCGGTTAGAGCGTCGGCCTGCGGTCCAGAGAGACCCGGGTTCGGTTCCTGCTAGGGGCACATACCTCGGTTGCAGTTTGTCCCCGGCCCTGGTTGGTCGTGCGGGTGGCAGCCACTCGATGTGTCCTTTTCACGTCGATGTTTCTCTCTCTCTCTCTCCCTCCCACTCTATCTGAACAAAAAATGAAAAAATGTCCTCGGGTGAGGATAAAAAATAAATAAATAAAAACTCTCTTCCTCCTTCTCCTCACTGAGTCCCTTAGTATGCTTTTACTAAACACCTTGTATATTAGTTTGGTGGGGTTGCCATAACAAAGTACCACAAATTGGGTGGCTTAAAGCAACAAAAATGCATTCTCTTGCTGCTCAGGAGTTCAGAAGTCTGATCCAGGTGTTGGCGGGATCGGTTCCTTGTGCAGGCTCCGAGGGACAATCTGTCCCATGCTTCTGTCCTGGCTTTCAGAGGTTGATGGCAATCTTTGGCATTCCTTGACTTGCACTTGCATCTTTCCGATCTACGTCTCCATCTTCCCTGTTTGTATGGCATTCTTCAAATCTCTCTCTCCTGCCCTGGCCAGTTTGGCTCAGCGGTTGAAGTGTCGGCCTGCGGACCAGAGAGTCCCGGGTTCGGTTCCCGCCAGGGGCACGTACCAAAAAAAAAAAAAAGTCATCAGGTGAGGATTAAAAAAAAAAAAAATCTCTCTCTCCTTATAAAGACACCCGGTCATTGAAATCAGGTCTCACTCTAATCCAGCAGGACCTCAGCTGATCTTGATTACTTCTGCAAAGACCCTATTTCCAAATAAGGTCACATTACATGTACTGGGGTTGGGGCTTCCACATTCCTTGTTTTTGGGAGGCCAAATGAACCCATAACACTTTTTTTTTTAATGCACCCAGGAGTTTTATTTATTTATTTATTTATTTATTTATTTATTTATTTATTTATTGCATTTATCTTCAGATAGAACAGGAGGGAGAGAGGGGGGAAGAGAGAAAGAGAAACATCGATGTGAGAGAGACACATCAACTGGTTGCCACCCACATGACCCCAACCGGGGCCAGGGACAAACCACAACCGAGGTCCGTGCCCTTCGCGGGAACCAAACCCGGGACTCTCTGGTCCGCAGGCTGACGCTCTAACCACTGCGCCAAACCGGCCAGGGCCCATAACACTTTGATTACACTGCAGTGCTGTGTAAGTCACATTCGTATTATGCATATAGTACTCTGAGCTTCAGGTTTAACAAGATATAAATCTGCATTTTAGAAGTTTGGACTTATCATCTTATTTTTCTTTTAAAAAGGTATTTGAATTCTCCAGATAATACATGTTAAACATAGGAAATCCCAAAATTCCTATTTCTAAGAGAAGCATGCTATTTTGGCAATTTTGATTTTGGCTCTTTGCCTCGTCTTTCAAAGAGAGACAACCATCTGTGTAACTTAGTTAAAAAAAAAACACACACAAAAAAAACCTTGGCAAACAAAGAATAGTTCTGACATGGAATATGAGATTTGAGGGGGAAATTCATTTTAATTAAATTACTGTTTCTAAAGATTGACGAAAGTAGCTGCCACTGATGGGTGCCACGCTGAACGATGCCAAGTATTGGAGCAACCTTCAGGGTATTTCTCCTCTACTGATGAAATCAAGTGAGTATCATTATGAAAAGAGTCTAGAAGGAAGCTGCTGACTTGTCACTTTATTACTGGGACTAGTTCTAAGCCAATATCTTTCGGTCCTTATTTAAGAAAATCATTGTCATGTAAATAAAAGTATACTTCATTGTACCCTCCTGTCTTTCTCACTGAGCGGTTCTGCAGGGAGATCCCCTATAACTGAGATTCTTCAGTGACCACAAATAGATAATAGTAATGCTCCTAGGCCACTCTGTGTAATATCTTGCAATCATATAGAGAAAGGTGACTTTATAGAATTGCTTATTATGTGGGCTGTGAGTTGAGAATATACGGTTACAATCCATTTAATGAAGTTCTCCTAAAAACCAAAAGCCCGTAAAATCTGAAACATAAAAATTCCTTTCTGCTAAATCAAATGCTTTTTCACCATTTCAGTGTTATAAGTACCATTTCCCTCTTTAAATCTCTGAGAAAAGCAAATCCATTTATGCTATTCGTAAAATTTAGGAACAAGCTGTGGTTTTTAATAAAAGACGAGTCATTTGTGCATGTCAGCAGATGTAACCTCCTCTGCCCTCCTCCCAGAGAGTTGTTGCATTTTTGAATGGCCCCAATCAGATAAATACACTTAGGGCTCTTTATCCCTCCTAATCAAAAAAAGTCTTCTTTCATTAAGTTCAGGTCTGGGTTTTAAGATCTGAATCCTAATGGGTTGCAAATTAAATTTTCTGAAACCTTTTCCATGCAAATTTCAGATTCAAGGATATACATCACAAAAGTGTGGCATTGGCGAGGCTGAAATTTCTTTCGGACATCACAGAGTTCAGAGCAGAAAGGGACCTTTGACAACACTTAATTAATGACAGAGCCAGGATGAGACTCTCGGTCTTGTTTCTGATTTCAGTGGTTTCTCTACCACCCAACACAACCTCTCCATATGTCCAGTGATTTACCTGCAGCATCAAAGCCTCCAAGACATCTAATCTGATTCAATTGGCCGCAACAGACATTTTAAATCTCCAATTATACAAAAACTTAAGTGACATCATTTCTAAAATACTCATTCCAAATCCCTTATCAAACATAATTCAGTCTTTTGAGCTGATATTTTAAGAAGCGTTTCTTTTATAACTATATCTTTGATCAGTCTTTTGTTCTGACTAATCAGCATCTCCCTGAGATGCTTCCCAGAAAGTACGATGTTTCCCAAACCTGCTAATTGAATAAAGACTTCTCTCTACTTTGATATGTGTGTTTGGTTTTAGTATGCTCACAATAAGCAGCTTTTAAGATTGGTTAAAGCCTTTAGGTTCAATTCAATTATTAATTAATCTTAGCAGCCATTTATTGCTTTGTACTTCACAGAAATTTTTTTTTTTATCCTCACCAGAGGACACTTTTGCATTCATCTTCAGATACAGCGAGAGAGGGAGGAAGAGAAAGAGAGAAACATCGATGTGAGAGAGACACATCAACTGGCTGCCACCCACACGACCCCAACCGGGGCCGGGGACAAACTGCAACCGAGGTCCGTGCCCTCAGCGGGAACCGAACCCGGGACTCTCTGGTCTGCGGGCCGACGCTCTAACCGCTGAGCCAGACAGGCCAGAGCTCAAAGAGAAATCTTAAAGCCATCAACTCACAACCTCAGTTTTCTCCTACTGATCACTGGGCACAAAGTCGCTCTGCTCCTTGCAGCAGAAATAGCTTAATCAGTATGTATTTTTAATTATATGAATTCTTTTTATGCCACACTGGACACGTTCCCCATTGTGACTATTACTATTCTTTTAGTGTTAATTTTGTCAACACGAGAAAAATATTTCCTGTGTAATCTGAGATATTTCAACTATGAAAATAAACATTGGTTTTAAGTAATATCTCCATTATAAATGAAGAGGCTTACAACAGCAGAGTTCTCTGTTTCAGCAGCTTTAGCTACAGTTACCAAGGCAGAATTTCCATTTTGATCTGTTGGTTAACTTCCTGACAAGTCCACAGTCGCTGAGGATTTTTTCTAATTCTTTTCTAGAATTAGTGTCTGTGTTGTGATAGCTACTGATCAGGCTGCCACTCAGAGACCTCCAATAACAGTTGCTTCAACTAGAGAGGTTTTATTTTTTGTTGGCATCAAAATCTGGGTGGGCAGCTTCAAAATCAGCAGGGATCCTGGTTCCGTCCAACATACTGATCTGATGTCAGCAACACATTGCTGCTATCGCCTCGCCCAGGAGCATTTAAAGCTCCTGTTTACATTCCAGCCCGAGGAAGGATGTAAAGACCAGAAAAGAGGGAATGCCTCTTTCTTTCTTTCTTTTTTATCCTCACCCAAGGACAATTTTGCATTCATCTTCAGATAGAGCGGGAGGGAGAGAGGGAGAAAGAGAGAGAGAGAAACATTGATGTGAGAGAGACACATCGACTGGTCACCACCCACACGACCCCAACCAGGCCGGGGACAAACTGCAACCGAGGTCCGTGCCCTTAGCGGGAACCGAACCCGGGACTCTCTGGTCCGCGGGCCGACGCTCTAACCGCTGAGCCAAACCAGCCAGGGTGGGGATGCTCCTTTCTTTCCAACGAATGGCCTACAGGTGGGTCCATCATTTCTGTTCATATTCCATTGTCCAAAATGTAGTCATATGGCTAGCCTTACATACCTACAGGGGAGTCTGTAACATGCAGGTCTTTGACTGGGTGGTCATGTGCCCAACACAAATTCTATTCCTATGTATAAAAGGGAGAATGAATATCGGGGTACAACTAACAGCCTCCACCACTGTACTAGTCAGAGAAATGAAAATTAATAGCAGGTCAATAATTCATTTCATTTATGTAGCGCTTTTTTTCTGAGCTCCTTAAATTATCTTACTTGATCCCCACTTTAGTCAGTTCTTAATGACCTACACTAAAACCCAGGAGGAGAGGAGAACCACAAATCATCATAAGTGGCAAGTAATACAAACACAATTATTTTATTTTTATTTGAATGTTCTTGTTCCTTAATGCCTAAACAATCAAGGCCAGCAACACTGAATTACAATTAAACCTCAAATACAGTAGAATCGTTCACACCAAGAGATAGTTTCATGCTGCTCTTTCTTTCTGCAATGGTCTCTTCTTTCTTGCTTGCCTGCCAAACATTCATCCAACTTTCAAGAGTCATCTTAAGTGTTATCTCCTCCATATCCTTGGAGAAGAACTCTCCCACTAAGCCTTGAACAACACATAATATATTGCATTTATTGGTTTATGTGCCTGTCTCCCTTACTAAAAAGAACATTTTGAGGTTAAAGGCAAACCTTAATTTGTCTGTCTCCTCAGCCTGTGGTACAGAGCCTTGCATAGTGCAAGTATGCAATGATGTTTATTGATTTTTTTTAAAAAAAAAATTTTCTTTATTGATTTTAGAGAGAGGAAGGGAGAGGAGAGAGAGATAGAAACATCGATGAGAGAGAACATCGACTGGTCGCCTCCTGCATGCCCCCCACTGGGGATCGGGCCCACAACCTGGGCATGTGCCCTGACCGGGAATCGAACTGGTAATCTCCTGGTGCATGGGTTGAC
Source organism: Tadarida brasiliensis (assembly GCA_030848825.1). NCBI lineage: Eukaryota > Metazoa > Chordata > Mammalia > Chiroptera > Molossidae > Tadarida > Tadarida brasiliensis. The sequence continues at coordinate 20,078,680 of CM061280.1, forward strand.
GCTCAACCACTGAGCCACACCGGCCGGGCTGTTTATTGATTTTAATGAAACATTTTCAATAAAATAATGAGATACACTATTAAAGCTATCACTCGGAGGATTATGAAAAGCATGGAACAGAAATTACTGCCCACCTCTTTTTACTTGTTCACCACATTTCACAGAGTAAATTACCTAATAAAACAAAGTCTATATAAAAGGAAATTCAATTAAAAAACAAATAAATAAACCAAGTTTTCATGTGAGAATTCATACAGATTACCTCAATAGAGCCAATTTTCAGTGCAGGTAAAAGATGCAGAAATACATGTTGCAATGAAAAAGTTCGAGATATGGATACTTGCTATCACCATTAGAAGTTAATATTCATATGAATGTTCTAAGTCAATGATACCTGTAATAGAGATATGTTATGTGTTAGAAAAAAGGATACAGGATTATCACTATTTATACATTATTATATGCCTGAAAATGCAAGAACATGAATTTAGAAATAACACGAGTTCAATAAAATGGTAAACAAATACACACACACACACACACACACACACACACAGATAAATGTATTTCCTTGATATTAGAAATAACTTGTAAGGGCAGGCTGGTGTGGCTCAGTGGATGAGAGTTGACCCATGCACCAAGAGGTCGCCGGTTCGATTCCCGGTCAGGGCACATGCCCAGGTTGTGGGCCCGATCCCCAGTGGGGGGCATGCAGGAGGCAGCCAATTGATGTTCTCTCCCATGGATGTTTCTATCTCTCCCTTCCTCTCTCTCTAAAAATCAATAAAAAGAAAAAACAAACAAACAAACCAAAAAAAAAACACTTGAAAAAAAGAAACTATACCTTTGCCTAGCTCCTTCCCCTACCCTTACCCTCTCCTGCTTCTCACTCCCTTATAGGTTTGACCTGAGGGCACTCTCTCACCAAACTACTTGCCCAAGAATCCTGATCTCAGGCTTTGTTTCTAGGGAATCCAAACTAAGATAGCCCTGACCATGTGGCTCAGTTAAAGCTTCTGATACCCCAAGGTTGTGGGTTTGATCCCCGCTCAGGGCACATACACGAATCAACCAACGAATGCATAGATAAGTAGAACAGCACATCAACATTTCTCTCTCTCTCTCTAAAAATCAATAAAAAAATAAATAAACAAAATGAGATAGCACCTTAATCAGAATTATATTATTCATCATCTGACAATTTACTCTGCTTTTCACTTTTAATATTTATTGCTATCTCATAAGTTATATGTTTATTTGTTTGTTCTTTGTCTCTACATCCCCATAGAATGTAACATCCATGAGAGTAGAGATACTTTTCTGTTTTGTTTACTGTTGTATCTTCAACACCTACTAGGGTAACTGGCACATAACAGACCTTCAATAAACAGTTTTGAGCCCGGCTGGTGTGGCTCAGTGGATTGGGTGTCATCCCATGGACTGAGAGGTCCGGGTTCAATTCCTCGTCAGGGCACATGCCAGGGTTGTGGGCTCGATCCCCAGTAGGGGGCGTGCAGGAGGCAGCTGATGGATGTTTCTCTCTCACATAAATGTTTCTACCTCTCTCTCCCTTCCTCTCTCTCTAAAAAATCAATAAAAACATATTTCAATAAATAGTTTTGAATACATGAGTCAATATATAAACAAATAATAAAAATATATGTTTCGCATAGTCCCATTTTCCTATTTTATGATTTCAAACATGCGTACATGTAAAAAGTCTCAAAGGAAGCATGTAAAAACATAAGTGATTTTCGGTACATCACAAAGTTAAAGTCCAACATGTCTAATATGACCTTTAAGGATCTTCTTAACTTAAACCCTATCTACATTTTTATCTGGCACTGGTCTCACCCTATTAAACACTGGCTATCCTTTTAGTTTTTTTCAAGTTCCTTGAAATTTCTAAGCTTCCCTAGCCTCAGACATCCTCTTGCACCATTCCCTCTGCCTTGGAACACGCTTCCCATTCATCTGACACGTTCTCATTCATCATCTCTCAGATTAACTATAACTTCCTCATGGAAGCCTAGGTTATACGCTCTTGCTAAGGGCATACCCCATAAATGGTATTTTCCCCCATGCTTCCTGCTAGATTACACGATCAGCAAGAGCCAGGGACCTGCCCACCGCCGTCTCCAGCACCTGGTTCTTGCCACATAGTAGATTTTCAGCATTTGTTGAATAAATGCACCGGTAAGAACCAGGTTCTTTTTTGCTTTCTTCATATTTTTATAATTTTCTGACTCTGTCAAAGTGAACTTGCTTTCATTTTTCAATTTGCAAAAGCTCTTTGTATTTTGCAAAAACAAAAGTTGTGTATATCCTGCAACTCTATATTAACTAAAAGAAAATATGGGTTGAAGTGAATTTATCTCAGTCAGAATGGAGAATTTTTCAAGCATAGAAGCCATAGAAGAAACCCAAAAGGAAATTATCTATAGATTGACCATCTGACTTTTAAAACTTCCATACATTCACAAATATAATCAACAGGGAAAATATTTGCAATTTATTTTAATCTGTCAAATCCATGAAATTTTAAAAAAATTCATTCAATCCTAGTGAGGGCAGACTGCAGTGAAACTTCCATATGCTCATTTACAGCCTTAAAAAGATGCATAACTTTAGTAAATAATTCCAAATTTTGGAATTTAATCAGTGATGAGATCAAGGATTTATCCACAAGTTCTAATGAGAGATTTTCTATGCTAGTTAAACACTGGAAGCAACATAAATGCCCAGATTTGGCATATTAGTTGCAAAAGTCTTCAATCATAATGTGGCATATTTTTCAGCTATTAGTGAATTTTGAAGAGTATATAGTAGCATAAAAATACAGCATAATGTTTAATTAAAAAAGGATTTAAAATATACAAAATGATGCAAATTTTGATATAGGAGAGAGAGGAAGAGACAGGGAAACAGAAGTCAAATTGATATACTACAATGTTAAAGTAGTTCTCTCTGAGAACTACAATTAAAGAAAATTTTACTTTCCTGTGTTTATTTTTTTTAATGATTTACATCTATAATTAGAAAAAAATGTTAAAAATATTTAAAGGGGAACATTTGATACCATGGAGGAAATGCTAATAACATTACATGAAATCTCTGTGCGCGCGCGCGTATGTGTTTGTGTGTGTGTGTGTGTGTGTGTGTGTGTGTCTTTAGTTATTCTCCCAGTGTCAAACTCTAAAAGGCAAATAATCCTGGGAAGACCATCACATGGCCCTATTTATTTTTTTATCCTCACCCAAGGACATTTTTTTTTTGCAAAACTCTAAAAGGCAAATAATCCTGGGAAGACCATCACATGGCCCTATTTATTTTTTTATCCTCATCCAAGGACATTTTTTTTTTTGCATTTATCTTCAGATAGAGCGGGAGGGAGAGAGGCAGGAAGAGAGAGAGAAACATCGATGTGAGAGAGACACATCAAGTGGTGGCCACCCACACGACCCCAACCGGGGCCGGGGACAAACTGCAACCGAGGTACGTGCCCTTAGCAGGAACTGAACCTGGGACTATGTGGTCCGCGGGCCGATGCTCCAACCGCGAGCCAAACTGGCCAGGGCTAAATTTGCATTTTAATGTGCAATAAGCATACTCCTTAAAAGATAAAGAAGAAAAAAAAACGTTTAAAATTGGAGGAATGGAGAGACAGAGAGAAACCCAATGTCTTTACAAAAAAGGTTTAGCTAAAAACAGACTGATTCTTTTTCATTTTTTAAAAATGTTTTCATTGATTTTTTAGAGAAAGAGGAAGGGAGAGAGATATAGATACATCGATGTGAGAGAAAAACATCAATCAGCTGCCTCCTGCACGCCCCCTACTGGGGATCGAGCCCACAACCTGGGCATGTGCCCTGACTGGGAATCAAACCGTGACCTCTTGGTGCATGGGACTAAGCTCAATCCACTGAGCCACACCAGCCGGACAAGATTGATTCTTTTTTAATATGCAGCACCATGAACCACCTCTGCTCACTTTCAGTAGCTTTGTTTCCTTTAAGAAATCAACAGATATTGAAGTCAATATTCTAGTAGGAGTCTTAAGTCACAGCAATAGATGTCATGACATAGGATGATGTTCCTGGCACCTACTTCCACATTTGTATATGTGCAGTAGGGAGATGTGAATCAGCTCTAATAATTGGAAGTGTTGCTGTTACAAAAAGGTTTAAATAGGCAGGATGTCAGCTTTCCTTAATCATCAAAAACTTGAGATTTTCCTTTTTGATAAATTTTTGTTGCAAATATTTTTTGCAATTTTTATTAATTTATTTTTGTTACAGATGTTGCTCCTTTTTCTCCCCTAGACACCCTCCTCCCCATCCCGCCCCCCCCCCCAGCATTGTTGTCCATGTTCATTGGTTACGAATACATGCATATAAGTTCTGTGGTTTATCTCATCCATCCCCCCCAACCCCCTGCTCTGAGGTCTGTCAGTCTGAACCATACTTATTTCTATATTTCTGGGTCTATTTTGTACAACAGCTTATTTTGTTCATTATAGTCCACAGATAAGTGAGATCATGTGGTATTTGTCTTTCTCTGATTGGCTTGTTTCGCTTAGGATAATAGTCTTCAGGTCCCTCCATGTCGTCTCAAAGGATAAGAGATCTTTCTTTCTTACAGCTGCATAGTACTCCATTGTGTATATGTACCACAGCTTTTTTATCCACTCATCTACTGATGGACACTTGGGCTGTTTCCAGATCTTAGCTATTGTAAATAGTGCTGCTATGAACATAGGGGTACATGTATTCTTTCTGGCTGGTGTTTCAGGCTTCTTAGGATATATTCCTAGAAGTGGGATCACTGGGTCAAATGGCAGATCAATTTTTAATTTTTTGAGGAAACACCATAGTGTTTTCCATAGTGGCTGCACCAGTCTGCACTCCCACCAGCAGTGTACTGGAGTCCCCTTTTCTCCGCACCCTCGCCAACACTTGTTGTTTGATGCTTTGTTGATGGTGTTGCCAATATTTTAATGGAAAGTCATCCAGTCACTGAATAAAATTGCTTCAACATTTTTCTCAAGACTTATATACCATCATCATACACCATGTGACTAACAGTGTTTAGCACACTTTTGTGACCACATATATGTTATGTGTGATCACATAATCCACATTCACACAATCTCACTGGAGAGTCAAGTACTTACTTTTACTCAGCTTGGAACAAGTTAGTTTCAACTGGTCTTACATAGGCACAAAATACCAGAATAGTTAATCATATAGCAATGAAATATTTTCTTGCTGCCAAAAACAATCAGAAAACAAGTTTCTCTGAAAGGCCCATCATTTATTCATTATTAGTATTTTCAATGTCCTAATTAGTTGTCATTTAAAGCTCTTTTGGGGGAAAATAAAGATGATTATTTACATTTTGGATAGTGCTTTACAATTTACAGAAACCTATGTATCTATTATCTCATTTAGGCTTATTAATTATGTGAAGTAGAGTGGATAAGGATTATTATCCTATTATATAAATTTTGCAGGCATCTAGGATAGCCTGCTCCTCTTGTTCTGAGAAGAATGTGGCTGAAGATGATCAGGGAGTCAATAGGTGCTCCAATTTTACAGTCTAGAGTGTATTTGGGTTTTAATCATAGAAAGATATCATGAGGGCTCTGGCCGTTGTGACTCAGTTGGTTGGGTGTCATCCGGTGCACAAAAAGGTCACAGATTTGATTCCTGGCCAGGGCACATGCCCGGGTTGCAGGTTCAATCCCTTGTTGGGGCTTGTGCAGGAGGCAGCCGATCAATGTTTTGCTCTCACTTCGATGTTTCTCTCTCTCTCCCTTGCTCTCTAAAAATCAACAAAAAATTTAATTTTTTCCTAATCCTCACCTGAGGATATTTTTCCATTGATTTTTTATTTTATTTTATATAGAGTGGGAAGGGGGGGGGGAGAGAGAGAGAGAGAGAGAGAGAGAGAGAGAGAGAGAGAGATGGATTTGTTATTTTACTTATTGATTCATTCATTCATTGATTCTTGTATGTGCCCTGACCGGGATGGAACCCACAACCTTGGTGTATAGGGATGACACTCCAACCAACTGAGCTACCCAGCTCAGGGCTCACCCTCTGCCTTTGATCTTCCCCATTTCACAGCAACAAATAAAAGAGTAAGGGGGAGATAAATTAAAATAAGATAAAATACTACTCGGTAAATGAAAATATAAGACATCTTTAGAAAATAATAGCAACAAAACCCCCCAATCATAGTGAGAAGGTCCAAAAACACTCCTGTATCTAAATAGAGGAAATATTTAAAAACAAAAGGGCTAAAAAACTAGAAACAATAGAACTTCAGCTGTAGACAGGACTGATGTTTGAGCAGCCTGTCTGAGGTGTATACAAGAATTGCTACTCATCTGGCCGGTGTGACTCAGTGGTTGAGCGTCGACCCATGCACCAAGAGGTTGCCGGTTCAATTCTCGGTCAGGACACATGCCCAGGTTGTGGGCCCGATCCCCAGTGGGGGGCATGCAGGAGGCGGCCAGTCGATGTTCTCTCTCATCGATGTTTCTCTCTCTCCCTCTCCCTTCCTCTCTCTCTAAAATCAATAAAGAATAAATAAATAAAATCACATCAGCCTGCCATGCGTATGGTCCGCCTGGCAGTGTAGAAGGAAAGTATATGTCTCCAACATTGATCATACACTAGTTTAGTAATATGTGATACGGGGCATTATATTAATAGATGACTATAACTTAATAGTTGAAGTGGTTTTGCTAACTAATACAGGTAGGATTTTTGTTTCGGATAGCTTATTTTATGTTGTAATTTGTACTTTTATCAAAATATAGTGTATACTTTCTTTGTAAAGACATTACATTTTGAATTAGAAAATATTGAAAGTAGGTAACATTTCTTGAATACTGTGTGTCAGATACTGTTCTATAAGCTCTTTTACAAATATTTATTAATTTAATCCTCACAGTAACCCTGTGTGGTGAGTACTGTTATTCTAGGTTTGCCTGATAAGGAAGGATCAGTAGCTCAGCCGGTGTGGCTCACTGGATTGAGCATCAACCCATGCACCAAAAGGTTGCCGGTTCGATTCCCGGTCAGGGCACATGCCCAGGTTGTGGGCCCGATCCCCAGTGGGGGGCATGCAGGAGGCGGCCAGTTGATGTTCTCTCTCATCGATGTTTCTATCTCTCTCTCCCTCTCCCTTCCTCTCTATCTAAAATATCAATAAAAATATATTTTTTTAAAAAAAGAAAGAAAGAAAGGATCAGTAACTTGCTCTGGGTCATTCAGCTAATTAATGGCAGAGCAGGGATTTGAACCCAGGCCTTCTAGTTCCAGAGCCTACAGTCATAACTGCCGTCCTACATTATCCCTAAGAATATGTACATTCTTCCTTCACACCCTGTTCCTCCTTGCATTCCCCTCCCCAGAGGTACCTATTTTGCACCAGAACCAATACTACCCTATTGTATTAGGGTATAATTTGATCACTGTGGCAGTAGCTTTCAGTCAGAAAGTTGAAAGCAGTTAGTGAGATTCTACTCATGTTCCTTGACTGGTTTTAGTTATAAAGAAGGAAGGGGGGAGAGTGGGAGCATGTAAAAAGTAAGGTGGTAACTGTTGATGTCTGCCTTCCTTCTCCCCCTGACTTCTCTTTTCCCATTCCCTCTTGAATCCACTCCCATTGGGTTTTCCTACCTAGCTGTCCACAGAAACTGATCCTCTCTCTCATAGGTGCCAATGACCTCATAGGCAGTGGTCATGTTTCTGTCCTCTTATTTGACTGAGCAGTAGCATTTGTCACTCTCTCCTCCATAAGACACTTTGTCACTTTACTTCCAGGTTACTACACTCACCTAGATTTCCTCCTATTTTTCTGACTCTTCTTTCTTAATATCTTTTGCTAGTCTTTCCTACTTTAGTCTAAAACTTTGTGTTGCCCTAGAGCCCAGTCTTCTTTCCTATCTATACTTACTTCCTTGGTAATCATATACAGTCTCAAGGCTTTAATTATAATCTACATCCTGATGACTCCAAAATTTTATCCCTGGCTCAGACCTCTTCTCTGAACTTCAGACATCTACAGCCAATTGCTTTTTGGATATCTTCACTTCGATGTCTAATAGTCACTTAAGCATAACATGTTCAAACTCATTTCCCATTATTCTTCTCCCAAAGCTTCTTCTTTTGGAAGTCTTACCCACCTGAGTAAATTTCAGTTACTCTTCTCATATCTTGACTTTACCCATGACTCTCCACATTCTCTCACACCTCATCTCTGTTCCATCAGCAAATCCTGGAGCACTAACTGCAAAATATATCCAGAATTTGACATTTCTACTACTTCACTGCTGCTACCTTGGTCCAAGCCACCATCATCTCTTTTCTAAATAAATAAAATAGCATTTTAATTGACCACTCTACTTCCATTCTTTTTTAAAAATATGCTTTTATTGATTTTTTAGAGAGAGAGAGCGAGAGAGAGAGTAACATCGATCAGCTGCCTCCTGCACGCCCCCTACTGGGGATGGAGCCCACATCCCGGGCATGTGCCCTGACCGAGAATCGAACCTGGACCTCTCAATCCATGGGACAACACTCAATATACTGAGCCACACAGGACAGGCTCTACTTCCATTCTTAATCTCTTGTAGTCTTTTCTCCACACAGCACAAAGCATGATCCTGTTAAAACCTGTCAGATAATGTCACTCCTCTTCTCAAAAGCCTCCAATGGATTTTCATAGTAAGTCAAAGTTCTTACTATGAAAAGCAAAACTACACAAGCTATCCTTCCTTTCCCCTGACATTATCTTCTACTTGCCTTCCTTAGTTCTCTCCAACGTGCACCTCCTTGCTGTTCCTTGAACACATCTGGTATGTTCCTGACTCAAGGGCCTTCATACTTACAATGACTTCTGTCTGGGATGCTCTTTCTCTAGACAGTAGCATGGTTCACTTTACCTCAATACACATATGCTTGTGGGACAGTGAGGTCTCCCTTGGCCACTACCTTCAATATGAAGAATCTACCCCACTATTCCAAATTCTTATTCTTTGCTTTCTTTCCCTCCTTATCCCTTATCATACTCTAACACATTACATTTTATTTATCATGCTTAGTGTAGGTCTTTCCAAGTAGAATGTATGTAAATTTACATCCAGAGAGCTTACGTGCAGAGATTTTTGTCTGCTTTTTTTTTTTTTTTTTTTTCTGAGTCTGGAATAGTGCCTAGGATGTAGTAGACTCTAATTTGTTGACTAAAGGAATTAATGTATATATTCTTTCATTACTCTTTTTTTTCCTTTATTGATTTTCGAGAGAGAAGAAGTGAGAGGGAGAGAGAGATAGAAACATCGATGAGAGAGAACATCGATTGGCCGCCTCCTGCATGCCCCCCACTAGGGATCGGGCCCACAACCTGGGCATGTGTCCTGATCGGGAATCGAACCGGCGACCTCTTGGTGCAGGGGTCAATGCTCAACCACTGAGCCACACTGGCTGGACTCTTTCATTACTCTTTATTTTCTTTCCTCCATTCTCTTTGCTTCTTTTCATAGAATGCCATTTATGATGATCTTGAAACTTGTGTCTATCAACTTTTCTCTTATATTTCCTTTTCTTCCAACGGATGACATTCAAGGAGAATGATCTGCTTTGAGTTTTTGCTTCACTGATGCATGGATTCACTCTTGTTCTTCTATTTAGCAAGTTCTTTGACTTTTAAAACATTTTGAAAATAATTCCTGAAAACTTCAACCTTGTATTTGTAACTTTGTATTTGATATACTGTTATCTTATTCCAGAAATTACAGACCATCATAGAAACTTCGTTTAGAAGTTTTACCTCTGGTTACAGAATATTTCACACACAAAACATTTTCAACTAAACTCTCCCATTAATTAATACTGAACAATGGGTCATCTCTTAACAATAATGCACTTGCTCTAAGTGAAGCTAAAGATTCAGGAGTCAAGACACTGAACACTTTTGCATAAAGAGATTCAAGAGCCATTTTAACTTTCCTTGAACACAGAGAGGAAGTATTTCAAACAGAAGGAGTTTTTCGTTGATGTTATTTTCTCTAAAGAAGAATGGGGAATAAAAGAAATTTGTATCTTTAAAAACTTTGGACCTTGGTGCTCTCATGGGGTTTAGATGAACCCGAGACTGAAAATGAAAAGGGTTGAGGTCATTCAATGGTCTGTCCTTTCAAACAAAGAATTCTAATCTTAAAATTACCAGGTTCCAGAAAGAAAAGTTCCATTATATAAGCTGGAAGGGAAATCAAAAGCATCACATCCATTACACCATAGGTCATGGAAAGATAAAGACTCACAACTTTAAACAAAATTTCAAAACCAGCGAGAACAAATTTGGGTTTAAATTTGAGAACTAATCTGACACTTGAGATCAATGGGGAGGAAGAAACATTTCTCACCACTAGGATATTTTATTAGATTCTTGTAGAATGAGCTCATTTATTCTTTAAATATACTCTAATATGTTCCAGTTCCCCCAACTTTTACTGTGGTACTTTCTTTCTTATATAGCCTCAAAGGGGAGGCTGGAGTTAATATTATCTTTGAATATTAAATATGTATATTTCAATTTTTTTAATTTTCTATTTTTCCTTACTAGGATAATTAGCACTCATTTTTGTCATTGATAAATCATAAGAAAAATTATAATAAACACATGTAGAAATCAAGTTGCATTTCATAGTAACATATGCAAGACTGAAATTGACCATGAAAGTTTGTATAATTAGTTCATTGTAATCATGCACAACTGATATTCTCCATAATTGTATTCAAGAAAAAAATTTAATTTAATAATCTTAATTAAATGACTGCCTGTACTAAGTGGGGTTTCCCCCCTACTTTTATTTGTTTCTCTTTTTTCTTTACATGGCATAGACCCAAGCTATGACTTTCTATAATAAATCAGAACTGTCTCTGGTTCATAGAGAACATTACAAATATAGATAGGAAAAAAAACTTAGGAAATAACTCATTCATCAAAAAGTATTTCTATATACATTAGGAATTTCAATTAACCCACCTTAAATATTTCATGAAACAGATTGAGCTAGCCAACCACCACCTTGGTATGAAAAATTGGTGGTGTAAAAAATGATGCTAGAGCCCTGGCCGATGTTGTTCAGTGGTTAGAGCATCAGCCCATGCACCGAAAGTTCGTGGGTTTGATTCCCGGTCAAGGGCAGATACATGGGTTGCAGATTAGATCCCTGGCCCCAGTTGCGGTGCATGTGGGAGGCAACCAATCAATGTGTCTCTCTTACATGGATGATGTTTCTCTCTCTTTCTCTTTCCCTCTCCCTTCCTCCATTCCACTCTCTCTAAAAAAAAAAAAAAAAATCAATGGAAAAAATATCCTTGGGTGAGGAGTAACAAAAAAAAAAAAAGTGACCCTAAGGGTTGGTTTTTAACCCTGACATCAACTTGTAAAAAATTTTTTTGAAAAAAGCATTCTCGTTTTATCTCTAGTCCAAATATGAACCATTAAAAAAATAGGGTTCATATAATAAGGGTTGTGGGTTCAATCCCCAGTTAGGACATACACAAGAGTCAACCAATAAATGCATGAATGGATAGAAGAACAAATCAATGTTTCTCTCTCTCTCCCTCCCTTCCTCCCTCCCTTCCTGTCTCTCTCTAAAAATCAATTTTTAAAAATTGAGAAAAACAAACAAACTGTGACTAGTACTGCAAATCTACTTCCTAGAAAGAAAATACAATGACCATTGTAAGGTACACTGTAGCTTCAAAGATGGTGGGAGTTTAAATTTTGAAACCAAAGGCACTGGGGTTACATTGATTAATAAAATTATATAGGTTTCAGAGGCATTATCACTATTATTCTTATAGCAGAAACAGTTCACACAACTCTTGTGCCCACACTAATAGACGTTGTGTGAACTGCTTCTGCTACCAGAACAATAGCGATAATACCAACAACAGCATTATCAATAGTATTTAAGATTCACCGAACTTCTCCACACTTTAGAAAAATAATTGTACTTAATCTGTACAATAGCCCTAAGTAGAAAATATCATCCCCATTTTACAAATGAAAAAAAAAAAACAAAACAAAACACCTGAGGCTCATGTAGGTTAAGTAACTTACCCAGATTTCACAAGGTTGCAAAACAGAGGTTGTGGAAGGGGGGACATGAATTTCTAAAATGCCACACCTTAAAATTTTGGCAAACATAGAAAAATTTTCAGAATGTATCACTAGCTTAAGGGAAAATCCCCGGGGATTCTGCAAGAATGTAATGGTATCAATCTGTAGCATATGTAGTTAGAATAGAAGAGGATGCCCATATTTTGGTTGAGAAATTAGATATGTACTATAGCTATAAAACTCCTGAATCAGCAAAATTTTAATCGTTGTACCCAGTATTCTTCTAGTCAAAAAGAAAAGAAAAGAAAAGAAAAGAAAAGAAAAGAAAAGAAAAGAAAAGAAAAGAAAAGAAAAGAAAAGAAAAGAAAAGAAAAAAGAAAAGAAAAGAGCCACTCAACGGAGAAGACTAATGTATGGTAGGAACAATGGTCTATAGAGTGTCTCGTCACGAAGTCCCCTCCTACTACAATCACTTGGTTCAGTCCTTCATTACTTCTTGTCTGGACCACTATAATTATCTCCTTACTGGTCTCTGCCAACTGTCTCTTCTTTTCCAATCTATCCTATACACTACCACTAGCTTATTAATCTTCTTCAAATACAACTGTAATTATATCATTCTCCTGGCCAAAAATCTTCAATGATGCCCTAGTACCTAGAAATATAGGAAAATATCTAGTCTATTTATTTGTGTATTTCTTGAACTTTCATTTTATAGATATTTATTGAGTGCTTGCTAATACCCACACACCATACTTGGTGCTGGGTGATACATTGGTAAGCAAAACAGAATCGGTAATTATCTCGATGAAGAAGCCTGGGTTCATTCATTATTTCACTCTGAAACACAGTGACTTCCACATAGAATGTGCTGAAAGAAAACCAGTGGTTGCCTAGGCCCGAGAATGGAGGAGGGCAGTGAACTAGCTGCAAAGAGGCATGTGGAAACATTTGGGGTTCATTAAAATGTTTGATATCTTAAGGTGGCTGCTGGTTACACGAGTGTATCTATTTGTTCAAAACAACCAAACAGCACACTTAGGATAAGTGCATTTTACTGTATGTGAGTTATACCTCAATAAAGTTGATTGATACATTAAAAATAATAATTGAATTGAATGAATGCAAAAAGTGATTGTTTATTTGAAAAGTGAAGACAGTGGTGACTTTGGGGAGTGAGGCTGATATTGGGATGGGGCAGAAGAAGGGGCCCATGGGGTGGTTGGCAAAGTTTTATTTCTTGACCTAGGTGGTGGTTACATGTACACTCTCTTTACAATAGTTCATCAAACTATTCATTTGTTTTGTGAGGTTTTTCTGTATCTGTGTCTTATTTTATAATCAAATGGTGAAATCCTGAATAGAGATTATCATTATTAATTGAAGGCCACCAACCAAGGTGAAGAATTATACCATATAGTCACAGACTATTAGAACTGGAAAGAACTTTGGTGGCTAACTTGTCCAACCTGCTCATTCCACAAAAAAGTACCTTGAGAACCTGAGAAGGTAGTTTTCTTGAAGTCACACATGAGTTGATCGCAGCTCTGGGACTGTTTACTGACTCCCTGTACTGTGCCCTTAAACCAAAGCAGGCAATAGAACTATACAATACTTGCTTTCCACTAAAGGTTCTTCAGCTACCTGACAGTTCATGACAGCATGTACTGTTGTTTAGAGTTGTTAAACACATTGGTAGCACATTGTTCATGTAGCTATTTGAGAAAAAAAGATGTTTAAGGATTTCAGTAAAGATTGCAAAAGTAGTGTTATTGATAATGTCTGTTTTGTTAAATATAAATGACTATATTTTCTTTTTTTTAAATTGGTTTTAGAGAGAGAGGAAGGGAGAGGGAGAGAGAGATAGAAACATCCATGAGAAAGAAACATTGATCAGCTGCCTCCTGCATGCCCCCCACTGGGGATCGGGCCCACAACCTGGGCATGTGTCCAACCGGGAATCGAACTGGCGACCTCTTGGTGCATGGGTTGATGCTCAACCACTGAGCCACACCAGCTGGGCAAAATGACTATATTTTCATCATCATTCCTTCCATGACTCCAAAGACTGTCTTCTTCCACAGGGAAACTACATAAGGAGTTGAAGATAGACAATAATTTAGAGGAATACTGCATTGAACTTGAACTAATTATTAAAGTTGCACAATGTCATACTGATTACAGATAGTCCAAAATTTTAATTTTGACTCCATAAAGAGATTTAGATATTTCTGTGGATTGCTAATGTTTATTATTATCCTCAAAGGCCGCCAATGTATGTCAGAAAAGCATGTGACATGGTTACATTTACTTCAGCAGAGACTGTGAAACACGTATCCATTTTATGCACGCTGTGACGCTGCTATCACTCGATAGTTTTAGAGTGTACATCCAATTCTTAGATCTTTCTTTTCCAATTAGCTTTTCCCCCAGCTTTAGAACATATTGCCTCCAAGTAGTGATATAGTCTCTGAAGGAACTACAAAGCATAAAGTTTAACAAATTGAAATTAAAATAAAAATATTCTATGCCTTAATTTTGAAAACGAATAAAAATACTATTTTGAGAATTGAACTTAAATGAGATTACCTAGTAAAATAGAATTAAATAATCAAATCAAATCAAAATAATGAAATTATAAATGAGATATTTCTAAATAAAGACATTAAACAGCTATTATTGAGCAACATTTAAAGTAATCAGCCTAAAGTATAATTAAATAACAAGAAATCTCTTTTTTATTCTGTACCAATCATAGTTAAATCTAAGTAATAATCTATCTCCAAACTTTAATTAAAATACTTTTTTCAAGTACACTCTGAAACCTGGAACCAGTACATCACTCCAAGTCAAAGGATGTACTCTTGTATCAGGGTTATTTATTCCAGTAGATTTTTTTAACAGCCTACATGAAGTAATCTAGCATCTACTCTACCATTTATAGTCCAGTCTCAATAAATAGCAGAATCCACTACAGGAATCTGAGTTCCTTTTGGTAATCATGAACATGTATGTTCAAAACCGACAAAATAAAGCAACGCAGAGAACAATTAATCTACACTTTATGAGCTCCATGTCCATGAATATTGCACTGACTCATTTTTTTTACTTTATTTTATTTATTTATTTAAAAAATTTTTTTTTTCCTTTATTGATTTTAGAGAGAGAGGAAGGGAGAGGGAGAGAGAGATAGAAACATCGATGAGAGAGAACATCGATTGGCCGCCTCCTGCATGCCCCCCACTGGGGATCGGGCCCACAACCTGGGCATGTGCCCTGACCGGGAATCGAACTGGTGACCTCTTGGTGCATGGGTTGATGCTCAACCACTGAGCCACACCAGCCGGACCATTTTTTTACTTTAAATAAGTATAATTTATTATGTCAATTATACCTAAATAAAGCTTTTTTTTTTCTTTATTGATTTTAGAAAGAGAGAAAGGGAGAAGGAGAGAGAGATAGAAACATCGATGAGAGAGAATATTGATTGGCCACCTCCTGCATGCCCCCCACTGGGGATCGGGCCCACAACCTGGGCATGTGCCCTGACCAGGAACCGAACTGGAAACCTCTTGGTGCATGGGTCAACACTCAACCACTGAGCCACACCTGCCAGGCTAAAGCTGTTTTCTTAAAAAGCAAACAAAAAGTCATTACTCTACTCCAGTACAATACCTGATTCCTTACAAAAGAAAAAAATAAATGAGGAAGATGGGAAGATGTCCACACTATATCGCTATGTATGAAAAGCGAGGTTCAGAGCCATGCTACTAATAATAATATCAAAAACTCATAAAGTATTTATTTGTGGCAGATATTTTTCTAAATGCTTTATGTATAATAATTCATTTATTCTTGTTAATATTCATGTGAGGTGGCACTGTTACTTTATACTTTTGCAAATGAGGGAACTGAAGATTGTCCCAATCACACAGCTAATAACTTCTGAATGAATAAGGCTGCTTGCATTGACTCTTTAACCTCTGGGGATATTGGCCCGTCATCTAGCTAAATCTTTGCTCCTGCCTATCTTATCTAACCATTCTTTTTTTTTTTTTTAAGGAGAAATGAATTTATTTATGTATTTATGCATTTTAATATGTTTATATTGATTTGAGAGAGAGAGGAAGGGAGAGGGAGAGAGAGATACAAACATCGATGAGAGAGAACATGGATTTGCCGCCTCCTGCATGCCCCCCACTGGGGATCGGGCCCATAACCTGGGCATGTGTTCTGACCGGGAATCGAACCAGCGACCTTTTGGTGCATGGGTCAATGCTCAACCAGCTGAGCCACACTGGCCAGGGCTTATTTAAACATCCTTGGTTTGTGGTATACTAGTTATCAGAGTAGTTCAGAATGCCACATGACACATTCTGGTTGTTTCTGTTCAATTAATGTAAATCTGTCACCAAACTGTTTATCCTCCCTTTTCATTTTTATTTTCACTCTAATTTCAGATTTCAACTTTCCATCTGTTATGGGATAAATTGAGCTGTCCCCCTCTGCCAAAGATTTGAAGTCCTAAGCCCCCAATACCTGTGAATGTGATAAATACCTTATTTACAAATAAGGTCCTTGCATCTGATAAAGTTCAGATGAGGTTACTAGGGTGGGTCTTAATCCAATATGACTATGTCCCTATAAAAAAGTAAAATTTGGCCCTGGCTAGGTGGCTCAGTTGGTTGGAGCGCCATCCCATATACCAGAATAGCTTGCGGGTTTGATCCCTAGGTGGGGGCGTGTATGAGAGGCAATCAATCTGTGTTTCTCTCTCACACAGATGTTTCTCTCTCTCTCTCTCTCTCCCTTCCTCTCTCTTTCAAATCAATGTAAAAAAAAAACATGTCCTCTTTGCCCGGCCAGTGTGGCTCAGTGGTTGAGCGTCGACCCATGCACCAGGAGATCGCTGGTTTGATTCCGAGTCAGGACACATGCCCAGGTTGTGGGCCCGATCCCCAGTGGGGGGCATGCAGGAGGCGGCCAGTCGATGTTCTCTCTCATCGATGTTTCTATCTCTCTCTCCCTCTCCCTTCCTCTCTCTCTAAAATCAATAAAGAAAAAAAAAATTTTTTTTTAAACAGCCCCGGCCAGGTTGGCTCAGCGGTTAGAGCATCAGCCCACGGACCAGAGAGACTCGGGTTCAGTTCCCGCTAAGGTCATGTACCTTGGTTGCAGTCTGTCCCCAGCTCCAGTTGGGGTCATGTGAGTGGCAGCCAGTCGATGTATCTCTCTCACATCGATGTTTCTCTCTCTTTCTTCCTCCCTCTCTCCCTCCTGCTCTATCTGAAGATAAATGCAAAAAAATGTCCTCGGGTGAGGATTAAAAAAAAAAAAAAAAAGCAAAAAAACATATCCTCGGGTGAGAATTACAAAAAAAATGGACACAGTGGCAGATGTGCACAGAGGGAAGCTGATGTGAGAGACAGAGACACGGGAAGAATGTTATGTGAAGATGAAGGCAGAGGTTGGAGGGATGCCAGCAAGCCATCAGCATGGAACAGATTCTCCTGAGCTCCCGAGCAGCCAGAAGGAAGCTGTTGACATCTTTTGTTAATCCTCATTTTTCCATTGATTTTTAGATAGAGTGAAAGGGAGGGAGGGGGGGGGGAGAGAGAGAGAGAGACATCGATGTGAGAGAGACACATTGATTGGTTGCCTCGCGCACAACCTTGACCGAGCCTGGGGCATAGAACTTGCAACCCAGGTACATGGCCTTGACTGGGAATCAAACCTGTGACCCTTCAGTGACCCTTCAGTCTGCCAGCTAATGCTCTGACTTTTTTTATCCTCACCCAAGGACATTTTTCCATGGGAAAGAGAGAGGAGAGAGAGGAAGAGAGAGAGAGAGAAACATCGACGTGAAAGGGACACATCGAGTGGCTGCCTCCTGCAGGACCCAACCAGGGCTGGGGACAAACCAACCGAGATAAGTGCCCTTAGGAACAAACCAACCGAGGTACATGCCCTTAGCGGGAACCAAACCCGGGTCTCTCTGGACCACAGGCCGACGCTCTAACCGCTGAGCAAACCGGCCAGGGCCAGGGCCCTGCTGACATCTTAATTTTGGACTTCTAACCTCCAGAACTGTGAGATAATAAATGTCTGTTATGAACTGTTATGAGTTTTTGGTACTTCGTTACAGCAGCCCTAGGAAAATCCACCATCTTTTCCCAAGGCAGAAATTGAACAAAAGTTATACAGTGTTTCTATCTTGAGAAATTAAAAAACAACAACAAAAAAACTCTTTCATCATTCAGGAAGAGGTGAATAGTCAACTAATTCTTAAAGCTGAGCAAAATTCCTTTCCTATCAGCCATCTAGCTAAGATTTTAGGGACATGTTTTATATAGAAACAATTTAATTTGATAATGCCTTGCAAAGGCTTGGTCACCTCTGTTTTTTAAAAGGACTCAATAAGAAAATTCTTCAAGAAACTTTTTTGACAAAGCTTGTCTCCCTTAAATAAGGCATACACTGGAATTTGAACGTAAAAAGCATACATGTATGTGGACATGTGCCAAGAAACATACATAGCAATTCAACCAAGCCGTGCTCAAGTTTGTTACATTTATGTTCTAATTCACAAGGATAGCATCATTAGCACACCAAAATATTGTTTTCATTCCAAAAGACCTGATAATTATTGAAATCGCAAAGATCAGTTTTTGCTTTTGCTTCAAACTTAAAGGTATTCATTTTTAAAACTCCAGTCCTTGAACAATTAAAAAAAAAAAAAAATCCAATCCTCTACTTAGCTTTGCCCATGGAGACCTGGTCTGAGGCCAAGGCAGAGATGAGACTATAATTTCTCTTTGTTTACGCTGAAGCCTCACCCTGGTGAAATCATGATTCCTCGTTATGCAAATTATGCATAGCATTATTTTGGATGAACAAATTCATCCACTTTCTATGAAAACACAGCATTTACATACTGATTGAGGTCTTCGAATAATTTTAAGACCTAAGAGCTGCGTGAAAAAAATCGAGTTGCTCCAAGATTCCTGTTGATTCCCGTGGGAGCTGCACAAGCGGAATTGAGGTCAGGATCTGTCCTAATCAGTAAGCACACCGATCTCACTGCACCTTAGTTATGGCACCAGGAGATCCCACAGAGGAAATGAACCTATGTTTTACTCTCTGAAAAATTAGCGTTACATCTTGAGTTTCGCTGAGTGACACACCGGCAATATTTAAGAAGCAGAGAGACTTTACAATATCTTTTAAAAAATGTGTTTCTGCCTGGCTAGTGTGGCTCAGTGGTTGAGCGTCAACCCATGCACCAAGAGGCTGCCGGTTCGACTCCCGGTCAGGGCACATGCCCAGGTTGTGGGCCCGATCCCCAGTGGGGGGCATGCAGGAGGCGGCCAATCGATGTTCTCTCTCATCGATGTTTCTCTCTCTCTCTCCCTCTCCCTTCCTCTCTCTCTCTCAAATCAATAAAGAAAAAAAAATTTTTAAATAAAAATAAAAATGTGTTTCTCATTTTGGAGTTCATTTTTTTCTTACCCAAGAAACAAAGCCAAAGGAATTGGCAGTGTTTGTTTGAAGTTTATCACTGAAGATCACTAGAGACTATAATGAAATATTCCTTAGACTATCCGTAACTTCAAAAAAGGATGAAATGTTTGGATAATGATAAGGTTTCCAAATGGCACCTCCATACAGCAGAACAGTAGTTTTTATAATGATGATAACTCCCTTCTGCCCCAGACTACTCCCTCCCAACTCTATTACCATTTATTTCTGTGACATCCTTATGATGGTAGCCAGTGACTCTCAGATTGAAGATACTCCAGAGAATACACTTCCTTATCTTAGCTACTTCTTCCAAAAGTACTCTCAGAAACTATCTTTTGTTCCTACATGTGCTCTTAGATCAGAATAAATTACCTTAATGAATTGATTAAATGTAATGCTAAAATCAAAATCTCCAAGTACATATCAAGTAATCATACTGCATACAATAAATACCTTTCTGGCCTCAGGGGACATAACTATAGTTGTCATGCTTTTATCCTATAATATGCAATACGAAGAATTTGTTAAACTGATTTGTCTTTCTGCTCAGGATGAACTCCCTGCTGTCCTTTTACCAAATAAACCATTTTAAGATGCTTTTAAAAACGACTTTAAGATGTATAAAGAAAAAGGCCATTTTTTACACGCCTTTGGCATTTTTACAGAGTTTATTCTTTTTTTTAATTGATTTTAGAGAGAGGAAGGGAGAGGGAGAGAGAGATAGAAACATCGATGAGAGAGAACATCGATTGGCCGCCTCCTGCATGCCCCCCACTGGGGATCGGGCCCGCAACCTGGGCATGTGCCCTGACCGGGAATCGAACCGGCGACCTCTTAGTGTATGGGTCGACGCTCAACCACTGAGCTACACGGGCCAGACAGTATTGGTATTTTAAGACTAAACTGATAAAGAAAGAAATTGAGGACCAGAAGGGACTTATTCAAAGCCATATGCTAGCTAATGGCAGAACCAGGGCCAATATAGTTTGGGGATCTCACCTGGATGCACCACTTTAACTTCAAATTTTATTTCTTCTCAATAATAAGAAACTAAAAATAGAAGATGAAAAAAAAATGTTGATGGCTAAAATTGTGCTCTGATATTATTCTATCAAGGTCAGAACAATCTTCAAATTCTGATTAATTTCACTACAGTCTTACAATAAAAGTATATTTAATCTCCTCAGTGAGAATGTCCGCATTCTAATATCCAGGTCTATTATAAGGTTAACAGAAGCATGATTACTTATGGAAACAGGACATACTGTACACTTCATTACTTCAACTTCTAAGGAATTAGACCCAAAATGAAAATCGCTCCTTGGATTAGATTGAGACCAATACAATTTTACTGCTTTCTCTTACTGCGTTGGATGATTTCAAATATATTCTAATCCTGACCATTTTCCACATAGATATTTACAACTGGATGAAATACAGCTAAATGAATTAAAATGAGTATATTATCCAGAGAGGTAAACAAGGTTTTCATTCCTGAAATACTGACCTTCTGTGTTTCTAATGTAAATTCAGTGCCAAACAAGCCTTTCACTCTCTGTGCTACATGTTCGTGATATTTCACACTTAGGCTCTCATTTGGCATCACAGAGATTTTTTTATTATTATTATTATTTTTTTTATCTTCATCCGAAGACATTTTTGCATTCTATCTTCAGAGAGAGCAGGAGGAAAAGAGAGAGACACATCGATGTGAGAGAGACATATCAAGTGGCTGCCACCCACATGACCCCAACCGGGGCCGGGGACAAACTGCAACCAAGGTACATGCCCTTAGCGGGAACCGAACCCGGGTCTCTCTGGACCGCAGGCCGACGCTCTAACCGCTGAGCCAAACCGGCCAGGGCTGTTTAGCTTGCATTTAGCATGGCCTCCTTCTCACCAGGGGTTCCGTCTCTGGATGATCATAAATGTTCATTATCCATTCTAGAAAGTGAGTTCTTGCCTAATGACTATGTTTAGCTCTCTCTCCCTTCCCCCCTCCCTTTTCAGTCGGTTAGAATTGTGACATGTGACTTTTAGTTTTGTATAAAGCAAACTTCTTGTGGGGCTAATGGCACAACATTGAAAGTTTTACAAGTGGGCAAACAGAACTCCCTCTCCCACTTTTTTAAAAATAAAAAGCTTCTTTGAGATGACATGGAGGGACCTGGAGAGCATTATGCTAAGTGAAATAAGCCAATCAGAGAAAGACAAATACCACGTGATCTCACTTATTTGTGGAATATAATGAACAAAATAGACCCAGACACATAGAAAGGAATATGGTTCAGACTGACAGACCTCAGAGGAGGGGGGCAGGGGGATGAATGAGATAAACCACAGAACTTATATGCATGTATGCGTAACCAATGGACACAGACAACAATGCTGGAGTGGGGGGCGGGATGGGGAGGAGGGTGTCTGAGGGGAAAAGGAGAAACATCTGTAACAAAAACAAATTAAGAAAAATTGCAAAAATAAAATAAAAATAAAAGCTTACAATGTTATTTTGTTAGCTTGTTTTAGAATTAATTATTCTTGTGGTACCTAGAGTTTCATCAACGTTAGAAAAAGTTAGGTAAAAGTGGAATCTAGAGTTACCTCTTCATTTCAGTACAGCTTAATTTAACTCCAAAAGCCACATAGCAAAAGGGACAAAGAAGTGGGCTCAGTGGTTGAGCATCAACCCCTGCACCAAGAGGTCGCTGGTTCGATTCCCGGTCAGGGCACATGCCCAGGTTGTGGGCCTGATCCCTAGTGGGGGGCATGCAGGAGGCGGCCAATCGATGTTCTCTCTCATCGATGTTTCTATCTCTCTCTTCCTCTCTAAAAATCAATAAAGAAAAGAAGTTAAAAAAAAAAAAAAAGAAGTAGGCTGTCAGTAATAAATCAGAAAAGGAAGTACAAGGAAACATAAACTAAAACATCCTAAAACATCCGGGAACAAAGAGCTAGATAAATGTTTACTCTGCAGGAGGTCAAGAACTGGTGGAGAGAGAAATTCCCATGTATAAGAACAGATAGCTCTTCCTGAAAGCTGCCAGGGGTGACCTCTGAAAATGGTTCGCTATTCACTTGACCCAGAAAACCCCACAAAATCATGCATATCAAGAGGTTCAAACCTTCGTGTTCACTTTAAGAACAACGTGAAACCGCCCAGGCCATCAAGAGTATGCATATTGGAAAAGCCACCAAGTGCCCAGCCAGTGCGGCTCAGTGGTTGAGCACCGACCCATGCACCAAGAGGTTCCAGTTCGATTCCCGGTCAGGGCACATGCCCAGGTTGTGGGCCCGATCCCCAGTGGGGGGCATGCAGGAGGCGGCCAATTGATGTTCTCTCTCATCGATGTTTCTATCTCTCTCCCTCTCCCTTCCTCTCTCTCTAAAATCAATAAAGAAAAAAAAAAAAAGAAAAGCCACCAAGTATCTGAAGGATGTCACTTTACAGCAGCAACGTGTGCCTCTCCGTCATTACAGTGGTGGAGTTGGTAGGTGTGCCCAGGCCAAACAGTGGGGCTGGACACAGCGTCGGTGGCCCAAAAAGAGTGCTGTTTTTGCTGCACATGCTTAAAAATGCAGAGAGCGATGCTGCACTTAAGGGTTCAGATGTAGGTCCTCTGGTCATTGAGCACATCCAGGTGAACCAAGCTCCCAAGATGCGGCACAGAAGTGACAGAGCCCGCGGGCAGACTCACCCACAGTGAGCTCTCCCCGCCCCACAGCGAGGGTCCCGCTGAAAACAGCCGATTCTTCCTAAACCAGAAGAGGGGGCTGCACAGAAGAAAAAGATATTCCAGAAGAAACGGAAAAAAAACAAAAATTTATGCCCTGGGAGCAAATTCAGCATAAAGTAAATACTAATAAAAGTAAAAGCAGGAAGCCCTGGCCGGTTTGGCTCAGCGGTTAGAGCGTCGGCCTGCGGTCCAGAGAGTCCCGGGTTCGGTTCCTGCTAAGGGCACGGACCTCGGTTGCAGTTTGTCCCCGGCCCTGGTTGGGGTCATATGGGTGGCAGCCACTCAATGTGTCTCTCTCGCATTGATGTTTCTCTCTCCCTCTCCCTTCCTCTGTTTTTTAAAACAGACTTATTTCAGTATTTCTTGTCCCACTTTCCCACTGGAGAGAGTGGCACCATGTGTCTCTAAAGGTCCACTGGGAGGGGATTATGCCAAATTATGCCAATTCATGCCAAACACAGACAGGGTGGAGAGAAGTGTTTGGAGAGACAGATAGGCCAAAGAGCTGACCCTGGGTCTATGAGAAGGTCCCAAAGACTGGAAACGTGACTGTGCTTTTTGTGGTCCCCAAACCACTGGGACACATGCTTTTAAGCCCTGAGGAGTGGTGAGGAAGAGATGGACCCTCAGGTGAGTACTATCTAGACAGGAGATGTGCTAGAACTTCCATCCTAGCCCCAAACCCTGTGTCCAAGCAGGTCAGAGAAGAAGTGGTACCACCATCCCCATCCCCGCCATGGAAAATGAAGCCTTGGTTAATAAGCGCATCAAATAAGCCAAGCCTGGCCGGTTTGGCTCAGCGGTTAGAGCATCGGCCTGCGGTCCAGAAAGACCCGGGTTCGGTTCCCGCTAAGGGCATGTACCTCGGTTGCAGTTTGTCCCCGGCCCTGGTTGGTCGTGCGGGTGGCAGCCACTCGATGTGTCCCTTTCACGTCGATGTTTCTCTCTCTCTCTCTTCCTCTCTCTCCCTCCCACTCTATCTGAACAAAAAATGGAAAAATGTCCTCGGGTGAGGATAAAAAAAATAAATAAATAAAATAAGCACATCAGCAGGGATCTTTGTGGACCAAGTCACTGAGAGACTTTCCCAAATTCTGGATTGCAGAGAACCCCCCTTGTCTTCCCACAACGCTGGGGAAAGGGGCAGGAAGGCCTGATAATAAATGATATTAAATCCTTCCCAGGGCCTCCGGAAAAGGAACTTCAGGTCAGATTTAGTTTAGAAAATAATGGAATAGTTCTTGGATCCAGAGTTTGGGATAGAGTAAAATTAATACCTGGTACACTAATAAGAAAGCATCTCTGGTTTTGTTGTAGAAATTCTGAGCTCCTTAAGAAGGAGCACTTGGCTATTTGGCTATGATAGTAAGTTACACTGGTATCTGCAGACTTTGCTGAGTGTAATGAGCCCATTTTTAAAGTTAAAAAAGTTAAAAAAAATTTTATTGATTTGAGAGCAGGAGAGAGAGAGAGAGAGAGATTGAGATTTGTTGTTCCTTTTATTTATGTGTTCATTGGTTGCTTCTTGTATGTGCCCTGACTCGGGATTGAACCCACAACCTTGGTGTATCAGGACGATATTAGAGAGAGAGAGGAAGGGAGAGGGAGAGAGAGATAGAAACATCGATGAGAGAGAACATCGATTGGCCGCCTCCTGCATACCCCCCACTGGGGATCGGGCCCACAACCTGGGTATGTGCCCTGACCTGGAATCGAATCTGCGACCTCTTAGTGCATGGGTTGATGCCCAACCTCTGAGCCACACCGGCCAGGATCCCCCACACCCCCCTTTTTAAATTTTTTTTTATAAAAACAAGCTTTGATAATTCCATTCTCCCAACAGCAGGTACCCATAACAAAACATCTACCTTGCTCACAGAAGAAATAGAGGATTCTCCCCAGTTGACAGTATTTCCCCCTAAATTTGTCAGAAGAAACTCGACAATATTATCCCTCATTCATCCTACATAAGATAAAACTTCTATTTCCACCTATTCCAGAACTTTCACATATTCCCACTCCTTCCACACTTGCACGCAGTGACCACCACTAAAGGAAAGCATACATACAAATACATACACACTCACACTACACACAAATACATACACACTCACACTATACACACACAGTGGGAAGGATTCCTCGCTCTCATATCTGACTTCATGGGGGAAATGGCTGTCCTATCATTTCAGCATTGGCAAGAAGCTCAGCCCTACAGCATCCCTAGGTTCCTTGGTTAATGAACATTCCCAGCAAGTCTGTATGGGCAGGGATTGAAAAGCCTTGGGTCAACAGTTTTAGCAGAGTTTCCAAAGTCCTTTTCAGTGCCAAGTGACTAGATTAGCCTAAGAACCATCTATGGGTCTCCAGTACTCTCTGATGTATAGAAAATAATATCTTGCTTATATAGCGAATGTACTCTCTCTTAACACTTCTCTCTTTCCAATCTCTCCGTGCCCTTTTTAAAAAAATCTCCCTTTTTATCTCCCTGTCTATCCTACCAAAGCCCCAAGTCCCAAATGCAAACTTTTGTCCCAGATTATAGATTCATCATTGCCAGAGCTCTCCATAGCCTAATACAATAAAATCAATGCAACAGTGTCACTTGTCAGTCTCTTTGTGCATAAGATAAAATGATGCCATCTGTGAGACAAAGCAATGTAGGGTAATGAGTCATCTCCAACTCCTGTAAAATAGCCCAGTCAGTCTGGGCCTGCAGAGAAAATGATGAAGAGAGGGCAATCAGAGAATCAGTGCACTAGTGATTCATTTCTTAATTTATAGAAATGTGAAGTTCTCTGAAGCCGATATGAGCGTATCGACTGACGAACCCGCTATGCACATCTGCACTTTTATTATACTTTTATTATACCTGCTAAGCACACCTGCATTTTTATGATAGAGTTTGCCCGAGGCCATCGGAGCAGCAGGGCCAGGAATACATTAGTAAAATTAGAAGAAATAGCATCGGGTAACTTCAGTGAGCGTGTAAACAATTACCGGCTCACTAAGGAGAATTTCACTTTTGTGGGAGCTGATCCTTTCCCTTGACAAAATTTTATTTATTTTATTTTTTATTTTGTTTTTATTTTTTTTTTTTCAGATATCAGGTAAATATTTTATTTTTTTATTTATTTTTATTTTTTTATTTTTTATTAATTTACTTTTGTTACAGATGTTTCTCCTTTTTTCCCCCATTGACACCCTCCTCCCCCTCCCTCCCTGCCCCGTCCCCAGTTTTGTTGTCCATGTCCATTTGATTTTAGAGAGAGAGGAAGGGAGAGGGAGAGAGAGAAACATCGATGAGAGAGAACATCGATTGGCCGCCTCCTGCACGCCCCCCACTAGGGATCGGGCCCACAACCTGGGCATGTGCCCTGACCGGGAATCGAACTGGTGACCTCTTGGTGCATGGGTCAATGCTCAACCACGGAGCCACACCCACTAGGCTTCCTTGACTGCATTTAAACTGGCTAATGGATTGAGGCCTCCACCCCGAGGGTCAAGAGAGGCTCCAAGGCTATGCCATTGCCTGACTCGGAGTTAACTTTTTCAATACTTATTGTGTACCACAGTCGTCTACTGAGTTATCCATATTTATTACGACAGCTCAACCAGGAAAATTTACCTTTCTAAATTCTTTCACAGTCTTGCTTCTGTAATGTCCTATCTCATTCTGCAGTATAAGTTAAATATACTAGATGGATGCGGACATATTTTAGGCTCTGGAAAGGGTTTTTAGCAGAAGGGTTAGCAGTAAAACTGAGAAGCAAATGGGCTGAGGAAGCAGTAAACTGGCTGCATATTCAAAGCAACTTAGACCCCCAACCCCCCCAGAATAAAAGATAATGATGGTGACAATTTTTCAAACTCATCACCACAGTCACGATCAAGTTTAGATTCAGCAACATCACAACCTGCCCAACACACTCACTGGAGGTATTTGGGATTTATTTGGCATTTTAAAGTTTCACTCCAAAACCAATAATTAATTGGACATGACTCTCTGATGCAAAGGTTGTTTATTTTCTAAATAATATCTTTTTAAAGAAACTTGGATTTATAGGTCTCTAACTGAGCTTCAAATCGATACTTTCAAATTGAACCTATAGTTTAAAAGAATGGAACCTGGACGGTTTGGCTCAGCAGTTAGAGCGTCGGCCCATGGACCAGAGAGTCCCGGGTTCGGTTCCCACTAAGGGCACGGACCTCGGTTGCAGTTTGTCCCCGGCCCCAGTTGGGGTCATGTGAGTGGCGACCACTCGATGTGTCTCTCTCATATTGATGTTTCTCTCTCTGTCTTCCTCCCTCTCTCCCTCCCTCTCTATCTGAAGATAAATGCAAAAATGTCCTTGGGTGAGGATAAAAACAAAAAAAACAATGGAACTTACAGAGTTTCATTGTACAGTAAAATAGTATCATCTGCTATGCAGGAAAGTCAGAACATTATTGAGGTTAAGAGGTCGTGTGGTTCTGGACTGCTGCTGGAAAACGCTGGCGCAGGATATAATTTTAAGCTGTACTAGATTACAGTAGGATATATTTACTCATCCAGCGAATACTCATGGAACCCATACCGGGTGCCAAGCAGTGGGCTAGAGACACAGGCCTGGGTCAAATGGGTTTCTGCTCTCCAGGAGCTCACATTCTACTTGGGGACACAGATGTGTAATAGACTAATCACACTGACATCCATTAAGTGTCATAAATTAAGTACGACCTTAGTCTCGTAAGGTCCCACATGAAGAAACAGCCTCTTGAGGGTCATGCCAGTGAGGCCTATAGCAGCACTGGCTGGTGTCCCTAGGTATACAGAGAAGACACCGAATACACAAAAGGACACACACATCCTGTTATTCCCTCAAAGCATCCTGTTCTTTTCCCTTGGAACCATTAGGTCAACAGATGCTTATACATATGATGATGATGATTATTATTATTATTATTATTATTTTTAATCCTCACCCAAGGATACTTTTCAATTTATCTTCAGGTAGAGAGAGGGAGAAAAAGGGAGAGAGAGAACATCGACGTGAGAGAGACACATTGACTGGCTGCCTCCCCCACGACCCGACCAGGGCCGGTGATGAACTGCAACCGAGGTACGTGCCCTTGACCGGAATCGAACCCGCAACTCTTTGGTCCGTGAGCTAACGCTCTAACCGCTGAGCCAAACCGGCCAGGGCTATACATATGATTATTATGTTAATGTCTATCTCTCTGTCTAGACTATGAGAGCCTTGAAGGAAGAGACTTGTCTGTTTTCGCTCACCATTACCAGCGCCTATGATGGTGCTGACATACAAAAGATGGTCAGTTATTATTTGGTGAATAATGAATAAATTAATATATGTTTCAAACTACAGGAAGAGATTTACTATGGGAATCTATACCCAATATCAGTACCTAGTACCTAGATCTTGGTCCTTTTGAGGAACTACTTCTTTTTTTTTTTTTTTTTTTCAATTTTTTTTCCTTGTATTGATTTTTAGAGAGACAGGAAGAGAGAGGGAGAGAGAGGTAGAAACATCGATGAGAGAGAACATTGATTGGCCGCCTCCTGCATGCCCCCCACTGGGGATCGGGCCCACACCCGGGCATGTGCCCTGACCGGGAATCGAACCGGCGACCTCTCGGTACATGGGTCGATGCTTAACCACAGAGCCACACCGCCGGGCGAGGAACTGCTTCTTAGGTTTTCATTCCAATAGTTCACCCATGCCAAAACAGCCAACCATTCTCTGACCTAAGTACATGAAACTAACCTGAGCTCTGCCTCATACACACCTCCATCACACAGGTTACACAGCCTACATCACAAGCATAGTATACCACGTCACTACATGCAACAGGGTTTATCTTCTGAACACTACGCATGCTAGCACAGGACATGTATCTCATAAGTACACAGCTTCTCTCATAAGTATATGCATGTGTGCTTACTCAGCCTGTCCCATGTTCTCCTTTCTTTCCTTAGTCCTTTTCACTCCCAGCCTGGCAGAGTCACTGAAAGGGTCACAGAAAGTGCTACATTTGTTTGGGTTTTTGATCGACTGGACTCCATTGAAACAAAAACTTAGATAATTTGGTGTTTTCATCAGGAGAATCTCTTGCTTGAGAAGCATCAAATTCAAGGCAGGAGAGGTCTCTCCCTGGCAAATCAATCACAATGAGATCATCCCACTCCAAGTAGTCCATCTGAAACTCATGGGGTGTCCTTTTTTGTGTGTGAATTTTTTTCTTTATTGATTTTAGAGAGAGAGGAGGGAAGAAGGGGAGAGAGATAGAAACATCAATGAGAGAGAACATCGATTGGCTGCCTCCTGCATGCCCCCCACTGGGAATCAGGCCCACACCCGGGCATGTGGCTTGACGGGGAATTGAACCAGCGACCTCTTGGTGCATGGGTTGACGCTCAACCACTGAGCCACACCGGTTGGGCTCATGGGGTGTTGTTAAAACACAGGTAGTCACTGAAACTGAGGTAACCACTTGCTTTACACAGGAACGCATAAAAACTGGCCCTTATTTGTTAGGAGGAATATAGGACAAAAATGAATAAAACTTTAGTACAGATACTTTTTAATGAATTTTGATGGACTGTGGGTTCGCCTCAAGACCACCTCAATAAATTAGACAATATCTCAGTAAAGCGAGTTATAATCTTTCTGATAGAGTTCTTGCTTCAATTCATAAAAAAACACACCATCCGTGAAGCGCAATGAAGTATAGTGCAATGAAATAAGCTACGCCTGTATTTGGCATGCAATTGAGCTAAACCGATGTGAACATGCCTCCGGAAGTAGCCACAAACTCTGCAACTCTGGGGCCTTTTGTCACATTACCCTCTCTCATCTTCAGGTGTCTAAGACCAGTGCAAGTATGACTTCATCCACTAAACCCAGCCCAATCACTTAGACCTTGGTTAATATTCCCTTCCCTATATTCCTGTAACTGTCATTGCCTGTGTTACTCATCAGACACTGAATGTGTACACTATTGTATTTTTTGTTGTTGCTGTTAATTCTTCTGTTTTTTTTTTATATATAATTTATTTTATTATTAATTTGTTTTTGTTACAGATGTTTTTCCTTTTTTTCCCCCATTGACACTCTCCTCCCCCTCCCCTTCTCCTCCTCCCCATCCCTGTTGTCCATGTCCATTGGTTATGCACCCATGCACATAGGCTCTGTGATTTATCTCTTTCCCCCGCCTCCCCCCTCCTCTGAGGCCCGTCATCCCGTTCTCCACCTCCATGTCTCTGGGTCAATTTCGTTGTTCAGTTTGCTCAGTTCTCCTGTGTGTTGCCAGCTTCCTCCGTTGGTGGGGGGGGTCGCCCGGCTCCCCCACTCCGCCTGGGCTTCCCCGTGGTGTGGGGGTCACCCGGCTCCCTCGCCCCGCCTGGGCTCCCCCGCGGTGGGGGCGTCTCCTGGCTCCCCCACTCCGCCTGGGTTCCCCCGTGGTGGGGGGGGTCGCCCGGCTCCTGTACACTATTGTATTATTATTTAGCATTATGTGCATGTAGAAAGGCCAGCATCCAGGAGATCGAAAGGATTAAAACCATGACCTTGCACAGGATGATTTTCCCAGAAGACTAAGGATGTTTACCTTGGAGAAGACAAGTTTGGGGATGGGCAAGGGGTGATACGCTCATTTTCTTTCAGTACTCTGAGTACTCCTACATGGGGAGCAAATAGAATGGTTGCAGTAAGGCTCCAAGTGATAGAACCAGGGCCCGTGGTTGACAACTATTGGGAGATTACTTTCAACTCAATTCAAAAGAGAACTTGGTCTCTGCTTGGCTTGTTTCGCTTAGGATAATATCATATGATCTCACTTATTTGTGGAATATAATAAACATAACAGTCTGAGGAACAGGGTCGACCCAGAGATGTGGGAGTAGGGTACAGACTGATAACGGTCAGAAAAGGGGGTGGTGGGGAGGGAAGAGATAAACCACCGAACTTATATGCATGTACACATAACTGATGGACATGGACAACAAAGCTGGGGACGGGGTGGGGGGATGGGGAGGAGGGTGTCAATGGGGAAAAAAGGAGAAACATCTGTAACCAAAATACATTTAAAAAAAAAAAGAGAGAGAACTTGGTAATAGTCAGAACTGATTGAACATGGGATGGCCTGCCACCTCAGAAGATAATGAAGTTCCTGCTATGGGAGATAGTTAACAAGACAGTGTGACTATTTGATGGGGTTGTAGAGAGGACTTAAGAATCAGATCAACAAAATGAACTTTAGGGACTGTGATGGGCTGAATATTTGTGTCCCCTGAAAAAATCTGTGTTTACGCCCTAAACCTCAAGGTGATGATATTAGGGAGGGGGCCCTTCGAAGTAATTAGGATTAGACCATGTCATGAGGGAGGGAACCTCATGATGGGATTAGCGCCCTTATAGAAAAGGAAGATGAGAAGAGGAAGACAGAACTCTCTGTCCATGAGCACCTACCAAGGAAAGGTCATGTGAGGACCCAGTGAAAAGGAGGCTATCTATAAGTCAGCAAGAGGGCTCTCACTAGACACCAAATTGGCTGGCACCTTGACCTTGGACTTCTCAGCCTCCATAACTGGGAGAAAGAAGGTGTCTGTTGTTTAAGCCCCCCCCAGTCTCTGGTACTTTGTTAAAGCATCCAGAGCAGACCAACACAGGGACCTTTCCTCACCCAGAGATAGTCTGATTTGGAATGTGCTTTGTCTTCCCAACTAGACTACAAGTTCCTCAAAGGCCTAGACTCTCATATCACTATATATCCTCGGCATCTAGCTCTCGATCTTAAACATAGTAGGTGCTCATTTAATCAAAACAGACCATAAGATCTACACTGGAATAAAACTGTTAATGCTTGAGACAAACTGTAGAGGAAAGTAACTACATTAATAATATGATTAAAATCTAGACACTTTGAATATTTCATATCATGAGATATCATGCATTATTATTAATAATAAAAATATATTAACTGTAGTGTTCGTGATTAGCAATAAGGCAATAGCAATTGCATTAGTATTGATAATGTTAGTGATGTTTACAATGGTGATTATTAAGCCTTGATAAATTTTAAATGGATACACTAAAATCATCATACATTGAATGATAACTTTCTACCACAAAAATCAATCAGAAATAAAATGAAACTCAGTGAGTTATATGCGTGAGTACTGAAAATGAAAAATGTGACTTAGAAAATAGGATGAACGCAAGGAAAGTATTACCACAACTTAACAGAAATAAGTTCAAAAAGCTAAGAAAAATAAGTCTAACTATTCATTTTGGACCTAATGAATCTTCAGCTGATGAGATTTCAGAACCAGCCACTGAGGGTGAGATGTCAGAACATCAGTGAAGAAATCAGACATTCAACCTTGACGAAGAAAAAAGTGCAGTTTTAACCCAGCACACCTTGATGTGAGAAGGGTACCTGTGAACTAACCCTGGATTGCATAAAATATACCCAAGGAAATGGAACTCCTGGGAAACAAGCCACCAAGAGGCAAGGCTGAAATTCCTTCTCTAAGACTTCCTGCCTGCTGAGCGTGTCCTTCTAGTTTAATATAATCAGAGGGCACATGAGGGACTGATTTTGTGTATGTGCAGGGGATTTTGTGTGAGGATCTATGTGTGCAACCCGAGACTGCAATATTTGACTAATAAATCTGTTAAAATTCATTCCAATATTTTTATTGGCAGCTCTAAAGCAATCTGGTTGTTTCTCTAAGTACTGGGGTAAACCCAAGGACCTTCGTGGGATTAGCCTGAATTAGAACTGGAGTGTCGTTGGAACTGCAAGGCAGCTTAAAGTAATTTAGCTACAGGGACAATTCCAATTCTTATAAAAAAAAAAAAAAAGGTGTGAGGCTATAACCACGAAAATAAGAAGGTGACAAGTCCCTAAGGGTAGGTGCTACTATCCATTGCTAAGATATCAAAATCTGATAGTGATGCAATCCAGGCAAGTGGCTAGGACAAAAGACAGGAATGCTGAAATGATATTAGTATCCCATTTCTCTTTTCTGTCAGTTCACGACTCAGGGGGCTATTCTTGCAGTTAAAGGAGCTGAAGTCCTGCCAGTGTGGCTCAGTGGTTGAGCGTCGACCCATGCACCGAAAGGTCGCCGGTTCGATTCCCGGTCAGGGCACATGCCCAGGTTGTGGACCCGTTCCCCAGCGGGGGGCATGCAGGAGGCGGCCAATTGGTGTTCTCTCTCATCGATGTTTCTATCTCTTTCTCTCTCTCCCTTCCTCTGTCTAAAATCAATAAAGAAAAAAAGAAAATTTAAAAAATAAATAAAGGAGTTGAAAAGGACCCAACATAAGCAAGCTTGACATTTCACATGACCCATGTGAGCTGTTTCATGTGACACTTCTTATCTTTCAATCTATTGTAAATGCCAGACCATCAAGCCAATGGTAATAATACAATGACTACTGTAAGGTTGAGTTTCTCCCACGTGTCAGGTGCTCTACAAACGTTTTGTTTTTGAATCAGCACAGCGTTCAGCCCCATTTCACAGATGGTGAAATGCAAGAGTGAAGTAATCATAGAATTGAAGCAACTTACTCAAGATCAATTAGCTAAGGTACGTTTTTTCTGCTTTGTTGTGTTTTGCCTGGATTCTCTTCGCTCTGACCTTGCTGAGAAAATATTCCGAATCTGCATTTGAACAGCATTCCCAGGTGCTTCACATGCATGTTAAGTTGGAGAAACACCGCATTAGGCTACACGTCATGCTGCTTTCCTTCTGCTTCTCTCATTGGTCCCAAGACACACACACACAGAATGCGGGGCGCGGAAGAGAAACTGGGATCAGGAACTACTAAAAAAGTTAAAAGTCGCAATACACCTTCTTTCCTTAATATTTTTTCTTTATTGATTTTAGAGAGAGAGGAAGGGAGAGGGAGAGAGAGATAGAAACATCGATGAGAGAGAACATTGATCGGCCGCCTCCTGCATGCCCCCCACTGGGGATCGGGCCCACAACCTGGGCATGTGCCCTGACTGGGAATCGAACCGGCGACCTTTTGGTGCATGGGTCGACGCTCAACCAGTAAGCCACACCAGCTGGGCTACATCTTCATTTCTAACAACCTATGCAAATATTGAATTCATCAGTAAACTGGGCTCTTTCAAATAGCATATGTATAGCCCAGCTGGTGTGGTTCAGTGGTTGAGCGTCAACCCATGCACCAAGAGGTCGCCGGTTCGATTCCCGGTCAGGGCACATGCCCAGGTTGTGGGCCCGATCCCCAGTGGGGGGCATGCAGGAGGCGGCCAGTTGATGTCCTCTCTCATCGATGTTTCTAACTCTCTCTCTAGAATCAATAAAGAAAAAAAAAATAGCATATGTATCATATCACCTATTAGGATTCTTAAGTGTTTGCTGAATAAAATATCTTGGACAAAAATGAAGAATCTATTACATTTGATAAAAGCTTATAGAAGAGCATAAAAAGAGAAAGAATAGAGGCCTGAGTCATATGAAAAAAACAGGAGTCTGGACTAGCTGTGCTTCACACTTTGATAAGTACATTAGCAATTACAAATGATTCTTGAATAGCTGAGGCCTTAGAAAAGCCACCAGCTGTAATAATTATAACCCAAGCTTTTGTGCAGCAATTTCCCGTGAAACTGCAGCAAGAAGGGCACTGTGGGAATTCCTGCCATTTGCATAAGTTTAGCATCACTTTTGGTTGCCAGCAAACTTGATTTCCAGGTGCTGGACCACTGTACTCCAAAGTGATGATAGTGAGAAAGAAAAGTGAGTGAGAAGTAATCTGCACTTTGCCTCATTTTTCCTCCTTAATACATTTTCTTTCCTATAGGCTCTCTAATTTCCTTTACTTATGTATCTTTATGCATAGGTAACATTTAAATTAAGTCAGCTGGGCCTGGCCAGTGTGGCTCAGTAGTTGAGCATCGACCCATGCACCAAGAGGTCACGAGTTCGATTCCTGGTCAGGACACATGCCCAGGTTGTGGGCCCGATCCCCAGTGGGGGGCATGCAGGAGGCGGCCAATCGATGTTCTCTCTCATCGATGTTTCTATCTCTCTCTCCCTCTCCCTTCCTCTCTCTCTGAAATCAATAAAGGAAAAAAATTAAAAATAAAATAAATTAATTAAGTCAGCTGGCCCAATTAGACAATTCTGCTTTCAGTGAAATCTGTCTGTATGCAATACCTCATTTAGGAACTTCAAATATTTATCAGGGGTGTCCAGCCGGTGTGGCTCACTGACTGAGCTTCGACCCATGCACCAAGAGGACGCCGGTTCGATTCCCGGTCAGGGCACATGCCCAGGTTGTGGGCCCAATCCCCAGTGGGGGGCATGCAGGAGGCAGCCAATCAATGTTCTCTCTCATCGATGTTTCTATCTCTCTCTCCCTCTCCTTTTCTCTCTCTCTAAAATCAATAAAGAAAAAACATTTAAAAAAATATTTAGCACGGGTAATTCTCTTTCCTAAAACTAATGAGATTAATGCACTACCTCAATGCTTCTCCAAAATTTTTGTGCACAAACATCACCTGGGAATCTTGTAAAACTGCAGATTTTGATTCTGTAGGTCTGGGATGTATGTCTAACTGTTATAACCTGACAGCAGATAACCAGAGACGCACAGCCGAATTGTAAAGGAGCACTTTATTTCGCCGGCGGGCTGCGGAGGGCATAGTTTCCCCTCAGATCAACAGCCCCGATTCTCCTTGCTCGTCCCATTTTAAAGACAGAAACTCCCTCCTCCTTTTGCCCCCTCCCCTCAGGGGACCAGTACAATAGTGGGAGTGACAGAGACTACAGAAGTCAAAATTAGCATTATTCACTGACAGCACTCAAGTACTTGCAAACACCTGCAAATACCTATACTCAGGAAACTGGAAATGTCTCCCAACTCATGGGGCAACTATAATCTTAGGCAAAATTCCTTTCCGTCTAGGGGTAATTAACCTATTATTGGAAGAATATCGAGGAATGTCTATTGGTGACAAAATGGAGCCTTTTAGTCGCCTTAACCAAGGGGCCTACTTAAAATGGAATCTAGTTGCCTTAGCCTTGGGGCCCAGATCATAACATCCTATGTGATGATATCGCTACTAGTCTAAGAACACACTATACTCTCAAAGGCACTGCCCCTAACTTAGCAGTAGTGAAATGTCTACCTTTTCAGTCCTGTTTATCATGAAGACTAAGTCATCTTTTGAAATTATAAAAGTAAGTACTTTGTCATACATTCTTATTATAGATAACTTGGAAAACCAGAAAAGTAGAAAGATGAGATTAACAAGCTCGCCCAGCTGGTGTGGCCCAGTGGACTGAGCATCGTCCCATGGACTGAGAGGTCCCGGTTCGATTCCCAGTCAGGGCACATGCCCGGGTCGCGGGCTCCATCCCCAGTAGGGGGCGTGCAGGAGGCGGCCGATCGATGTTTCTATCTCTCCCTTCCTCGCTCTCTAAAAAATCAATAAAAACATATTTTTTAAAAAAACAAGCTTACCAGACAGACATAACTATTACCTCTGGCTATATTTCCTTCCAGTCTTTTTTCAATGTACATACATCTAGTTTTATAAATCGCATATCTTACCCTCCCTTTCATTTTGATTTAACAGCCATATCTAACTCATCTCACACTGTTGCACACTCAGTTTTCTACCAGATGTGCAAATGTATTTTCATCACACACATATCCATCATGCAGAATTTTGAGGGCAATACTAGCTATCAGCCACAAAGCAAACTCCCAGATGGTTATCTATACACTGCTAATTCAGAACAGTGATCATTCCATAAAACCTCGAAACATGTACCCCATCAATATGATACTGATGACGGAGCTACAGAGAGGCAGGGCCTCCTCTATTCAAAAATATATTTCATTTCTTCAGAGTGTTGCATTTTTTTTCCCAAAGAAAATCTTTTATTTTCTTCTTTATTGATTTGAGAGAGAGAGGAAAAAAGAGAGGGAGATAGAAACATCGGTGAGAGAGAGCATCGATTGGCTGCCTCCTGCATGCCCCCCACTGGGGATCGGGCCCACAACCTGGGCATGTGCCCTGATCGGGAATCGAACCGGCGACCTCTTGGTGCATGGGTCGACGCTCAACCACTGAGCCACACCAGCTGGACTGTTGCATTTCTTTTTAAACCTGATATCCAGAGTCATCTCTTGGGCCCTTTTACGGTCTTTCTCTTATACCCAGTGGGAGCAGCTCACTCAGAGAGCCATAGCTGTGTCCTGTTTTTATTTTTTCCTCTCTGCAAAGCTTGCTTGCCCTTCTTGACCTTTTCTTGGCAGGCTGTAGATCACAGCTGTTTCAACGGATGGGGCAAGACTCTGAGACTCCGCTCTGCCCAGGTGTTCCTTTTCATTAACACTGGGTCTATTCAGGCTGTCAGACATGCTGTGATGTGCGTGACAACTAAACAGTTGGTAGACAACAGATACAGGTGGGCTACCAGTCAGTTGCATATGATTTGAAAGGGCTACACTTGTCATTCATCTGCGATGGGAAACGCTGTGACAGAAATGGGCGACGTGCAATATTCTATGCTATTTAATGGTGCCTGTGATAAACGCAGAGGACCAAAAGGGTCTTTTAAATGAAAATTTGAATAAACGTACTCCGCGGAAATGCAAGCATGACAATAACTGTGTTTTCTTCGGAAAGCACTGACATGATACAAAATAATGTTTCATGGTTTTTCGCTAAAGTAATTAACAAGATTTGGAAAACTGAGTGAAATCCTCTAGTGTCAGCAACATGACAAATCCATGTCTGGTGAACTAATGATCTTACACACACACACACACACACACACACTTATTTATTTATTCATTCTGTGGACGAAAAGGGGCCCCATGCTAACCTGTCATGCTCAGGGAAGGCCTGCGTGACAGCCTGCAAACTCAGAGACCTAAATTAACCACAAAGGAAGGTTTGAAATGTACACTTTTTAACTAAAAGCAGTTTACAGCACGCACTCATGCCCTAGGCTGGCATCTTCCCTGACAAAGGTCAATGTTCACCTTAATGGAGCCTATTGTCTTTTGACATTTGTGGGTAAAATACCTTTGGAAGGTGGGGTAACTTCCTTTTTTCCAGACCCCTCAGGGCACAACCTATGCACCAGAAACCACAAATCCCCTCATTGTTATTATTATCATGTTAATTGTTGACTGTTAACTATCCATGTAAAACAAGCCTGTGTCTATCATTTCACCTGTTAGCCAATCCCAGAGATTCCCCTCCCCACCACCTCTTTGCTCTGTCCCGCCTCCCTAATCTATCAGTGGATTTCCTGTAACCAGTTCACATCCTCTCTTTTGATTGTAACATATAAATTAAGGTGCAAAACTGCCTTATCTCAATCCGTTGTGGTTTTGCTTCCCGGCATTTGTCCACAGTTTGGTTCAAATAAACTCACAAAATTCTTCACAGGTTGGAATGTTCCCTACGTTGACATTACATTCATTTATTTATACAATTTTTTAACAGAGAATGCTGGACCCATTGTGGATACACTGTACCACTTTGTCCCTAAATATTTCAGTATGTTTTTCCTAAAAAGACAGGCATTCTCTTACATAACTACAATATATTATGCCAGTTGTCCCAGTCTAGGGACAATTCATACATTTACATATTTATAGCTATTTTTCCTGGTTCAGGATCCAATCGAGGGCAAATATTATTTTCTTGTCATGTAGCCTTTAGCCTGGAACAGTCCCACAGCATTTCTTTACCTTTACTGTCCTTGACATATTTTTTTTTAAGAGTATGGGACAGCCCTGGCCGGTTTGGCTCAGCGGTTGGAGCGTCGGCTTGTGGTCCAGAGAGACCCGGGTTCGGTTCCTGCTAAGGGCATGTACCTCGGTTGCATTTTGTCCCCGGCCCTGGTTGGTCGTGCAGGAGGCAGCCACTCAATGTGTCCCTTTCACGTCGATGTTTCTCTCTCTCTTCCTCTCTCTCCCTCCTACTCTATCTGAACAAAAAATGGAAGAGTGTCCTCGGGTGAGGATAAAAAAAAAAAAGAGTACGGGACAATTATTTGGTAGAATGTTCCTAAATGTGGGTGTGTCAGATGGGTCCCCATGAATATATTCTAGCTGTGTGCTTTGGCAGGAATACTGCAGAGGGGAAACGCCCTTCTCAGTGCATCAGATCAGGAGGTACAAGATGTTGAAATGCCCCATCACTGATGGTATTAATTGTCATCTCTTAGTAGATGTAATAGATGCCAAGTTTCTCCACTGTAAATGTACTATTCTTTCACTCAAAATTAGTGAATAATTTGTCCGGCTGGTGTGGCTCAGTGGTTGAGCGTCGACCCATGCACCAATAATAGGTCACTGGTTCAATTCCCAGTCAGGGCACACGCCCAGGTTGTGGGCCTGATCCCCAGTGGGGGCATGCAGGAGGCGGCCAATCGATGTTTCTCTCTCATCGATGTTTCTATCTCTCCCTCTCCCTCTCTCTAAAAATCAATAAAGGAAAAAAAATTAATGAATAATTTGTGGAAGGATGCATTGAAATTATGCAAATATCCTATTCCTTATCAAATTTTTGCCCCCATATTTTTAGCATTTATTGACAATTTTCTCACTTGATCATTACTTCTAATGAGTTGGCATTCTACTGTAATAAAGAGCTTTTCTAACTCATTTATGGATTGTCGACATTTATCAGTATTGATTCACCGATTTTTATTTTTTTCAATGAGTTAGAAAATAGTAACCTCATTATTAGTTTTGATTTTCAAATCATTCCAGACTTGGCCAGTGGAAACTGCTTGTGGCTAGCTCCTGTATCGTTTTGATAGGTCTCTGTAATTCTCTGGGTACTTCCTTACTTTCTGGAACAATGAGCTATTCCAGGCTCACCTTGTACTTTCTGTGGCTCTATGCAGTAATCAGCCATTCTCCAAGGACTCCTGGTCATCTAAATAGAGAATGATATTTATAAATGAAGATTTGGGTCCGGCTGGTGTGGCTCAGGGGTTGAGTGCCAACCCATGCACCAAGAGGTCGCTGGTTCGATTCCCGATCAGGGCACAT
The DNA here is from genome assembly GCA_030848825.1 of Tadarida brasiliensis. Classification (NCBI taxonomy): domain Eukaryota; kingdom Metazoa; phylum Chordata; class Mammalia; order Chiroptera; family Molossidae; genus Tadarida; species Tadarida brasiliensis. Next base: position 20,119,145 of record CM061280.1, read on the forward strand.
GCCCAGGTTGTGGGCCCGATCCCCAGTGGGGGGCATGCAGGAGGCGGCCAATCGATGTTCTCTCTCATCGATGTTTCCATCTCTCCCTCTCCTTTCCTCTTTCTCTAAAGTCAATAAAGAAAAAAAAAGAAAGAAATGAAGATTTGGGCCCTACGTATGCTCATTGCTATTGGTGTAGAATTGCTTCCAGGCCTATACAGGTAACAGGTACATATGCACAATCTCCAAACCCAATTCCCAAACCACAAGCTATATTCAGTATAATACACACAGAGCATATTAAGACTTCACCAGTTTTACATGCGTTCATGTGCATGTGTGTTTAGTTCTATGCAGGTTTATGACACGTTGATTCATGCAACCATAATCACAATCGATAAATAGAACTGTTCCATCACTACAAGGCCCCTTAGTGCTATCCTTTATGGCCACACCTATCTTCCTTTGTTCCTAATATTCATTTCCCAAGTGTTCTTTGTTACTATGTAGAGATAAAATATATTTATGTATTTTGATTTGCATGCTGTGACATTGGTAATTTCACTCCATTTCAGTATCCACAGGATTTTAAAGAATATTCATCCAAATTTTGGAAATAGGCAAGATTATTGGGTTTCTTTACAATGTAGTCTGTGCAGTGTCCAGTGCAGGGATCAGCAAATTTTTTCTGTAAAGGTCAGCTAGTAAATATTTTAGGTTTTGTGTTCCATACCATCTTTGTAAGAACTACTAAACTCTGTCACTGTAGTAGAAAAGCAGCTATGGACAACAAAGACTGTGGCTGTGTTTCAAAAAAACTTTATTTATAAAAACAGACAATCAGCCAGATTTGTCCAAAGGGCTAGAGTTTGCAGATTCCTGGTCTAGCAAAATCTCTGATTATCTATTTATGTATGGATTTACCTGTTTGATTCAACTGGTTAAGTTACTATCTATCTCCATTGAGATAGCAGTTAACTTGCAGAAAACTAATACCAATGAAAATAAGTACTATCTGAGAGCAGTGTAAATGATTTCCATTCATGGCAATGCGTATAATTTTTATCTAGTCAAATGCAATTGATTTCTGTTAGTAGAAAAGATAAATGCAAATGTTACAGTTTATTTTTATGTAGGATATTAACAAGTTTTGCATTTATTAGCAAATTTGTTTCAGGAACACTTTGGCTGACTATATAAATCTTCCCTTTGTACCACTGTTAACATCTTACTGGATACCTCTTTAATTCATGCATTGAATAAAATGTTTAATGTGTATTAATTATTTGCATGAGTCATGTTTTTTTTTTTTATCTTTTTTTTTTTTTTTTATCCTCACCCGAGGACATTTTTTTCATTTTTTGTTCAGATAGAGTGGAAGGGAGAGAGAGAGAGAAACATCGATGTGAGAGTGACACATCGAGTGGCTGCCACCCGCACGACCAACCAGGGCCGGGGACAAACTGCAACCGAAGTACATGCCCTTAGCGGGAACCGAACCCGGGTCTCTCTGGACTGCAGGCCAACGCTCTAACCGCTGAGCCAAACCGGCCAGGGCGCATGAGTCATGTTTTTAACTTTAAACATATTTTAGCAGGAGCTTTTACATAAAATGTGTGTCAATAAAAACAGTTTTACTTTTTCCTTTCAGATCATTATGGTTTGTAATACTTTTTTCTTGCCTTATTACACTGGCTCGGGCCTCTTGTAGAAATAAATGTTGTACCTCCTTATTTTCTTCCAGCACTTTCTAAATGTGTTGAAGGATTGGGGTTGTATATATTCAGGCTGAATACTACATTTTGTTCAAAAAAATTTTTTTTTAGTTTATTGATTGATTTTGGAGAGAGAGAAAGGAAGGAAGGGAAGAGAGGGAGGGAGGGAGAGAGAGAGAGAGAGAGAGAGAGATTGATTTGTTGTTCTATTTATTTATGCACTCATTGGTTGATTCTTGTATGTGCCCTGACTGGGGATTGAACCCGCAACCTTGGCATATTGTGACAACGTTCCAACCAACTGAGCTACCCTGCCAGGGCCACATTCTGCTTTAAAAAAACTTCACAATTGGCTTTTTTAGTTGAAACTGAAGCCATTCGTGCCCCAGATTCTTCCTCCCACAATAACCTCAGAGTTTTGAGACACAGGGAAATGTATTTCTGTGCACAGCAGAACAGAAATTTGAATTACCAGGAAGCTGAAAATGAAATTCAAAGAAAATCAGAGGAATAGTCAAAAAATGAGATAAGAGATGGCTCTGGGGTTCTAGCAAAATGTCAGCAGACCTGTATAAGGGCAGACACAATACATTTCCCAGTGGCAGGAAACTGTTGATAAAAGTTTTGAAACAATGATATCTAACTTTCATTTGAAATTTTCTCTTCTGAGCCAAAATTACCTATCATTTCCCCACATCATTCCATACACTTTGTCATATATAACAACTTTTTTATAGACTTACTTTGACAAATAAAGAAAAATGATTAGCCTGGCTGGTGTGGTTCAGTGGTTGAGCATCAACTCATGCACCAAGAGGTCACCAGTTCAATTCCCAGTCAGGACACATGCCCAGGTTGTGGGCCTGATCCCCAGTGGGGGGCATGCAGGAGGCGGCCAGTCGATGTTCTCTCTCATCAATGTTTCTATCTCTTTCTCTCTCTCCCTTTCTCTCTCTCTAAAATCAATAAAGAAAATAAAATTTTTTTAAGAAAAAAGATTATTTTCTATAATTAGAATGATATGTAACAGAAACTGTTTAACAGTTACAGGAAGCAAAATGATACCGGAAATGTAGAAATAAATTGTGACCAATAATTTGGAAAGAAAAATAACAGGAGAATAGACCTCTCCCCATACATAAACTTCACACACACACACACACACACACACACACACATACACCCTCAGGAACCCTTAGAAATATTGTGGAGTTTGATGACACTCCAACAATACAGGAAATGTGGAAATAAAGTCAATTTGCCTGAACATTAAAGGAAAGGAAAGGGTGAATCCAGAAAGTTGAAGAAACTGTAGACATTTATGTTATATGTATATTATCTCATATAGCATTGATATAAACATTTAAGCAAGATACTATTGCTCTAAATTTCATAGTTATAAAATTTGTGTTAAGAGGAATCTTATAGAATAGGAAATACCAATAGCCAAGAAACATGTACTCAATTTCACATTAATGATATGAATGCAAACTAAGATACCATATTATACTCCTCAGATTAATAAAAATTAAATGTAAAATACCAAAAATTGCAGAAGATGTAGAAGTGAAATTATCATACTATTCTCTTGGGAGTGTAGATTGTATACCCTTTGGGGAATAAAACTGGGAATATTTAGTACATTTAAAGATATGCATAATCTGTGACTCTACAAGTCTACTTTTCAGTGTCTAACCTAGAGAACTGTCAAATATGAATAATTCTCATTGCAGCATTGTTTGTAATAATACCTGACAGGAAACAACTTGAATGTCCATGAATAGGTTGAATAAACAGCAGCATCGTCTTATAATGTAATACTATAAAACAATAAAAAGGGAATGAACCAGACCCATATATTTTACATGGATAATTATAAAAAACATAATGTGTTTAAAAAGCTAGTTTCAGCCCTGGCTGGTTTGGTTCGGTGGTTAGAGCGTTGGCCTGCGGTCCAGAGAGACCCGGGTTCGGTTCCCGCTAAGGGCACGTACCTCGGTTGCAGTTTGTCCCCGGCCCTGGTTGGGTTGTGCGGGTAGCAGCCACTCGATGTGTCTCTCTCACATTGATGTTTCTCTTTCTCTCTCTTCCTCTCTCTCCCTCCCACTCTATATGAACAAAAAATGGAAAAATGTCCTCGGGTGAGGATAAAAAAAAAGCTAGTTTCAGAAGGAAATCTGTTTGTGTATGTCTGTGAGATACCATTTATGTAAAATGCAAAATTACAAAGCAATACTAAATGTTTTCATGTACATGTCTATATCGAAAAATGTATAAATATAAGATGACATCAGCAAAATGGTAGGTTAGGAAGCTCCAGGTTTTATAACCTTTACAGACATTAGAACATGATGTCATGGAAATGAAAAAGACCATGAGGGACTATTATTAGTAATTTTATGCCAACAAACTGGACAACCTAGAAGAAATAAATAAATTTCCACACACATACAGCCTATGAACACAGAATCAAGACAAAATAGGAGCTATGAACAGACCAATAACAAATAAGGAAAGTGAGCCCAGCCAGTGTGGCTCAGTGGTTGAGCGACGACCCATGCACCAAGAGGTCACCAGTTCGATTCCCGGTCAGGACACATGCCCAGGTTGTGGGCCCGATCCCCAGTGGGGGGCATGCAGGAGGCGGCCAATCGATGTTCTCTCTCATCGATGTTTCTCTCTCTCCCTCTCCCTTCCTCTCTCTCTAAAATCAATAAAAGGAAAAAAAAAAAAGGACAATATGAGCAACATACATTCTGCTGAGCACATGGTCAACTAACTCAAACGTTAGTTAACTTCTCTGGTCCTCAATTATCTTGTGTCTAAAATTGGTTGTTGAAATATCCACTAAGGTCTCCTCCATTTTTGAAAATGTATGACCTTATTTGACTTGGTGTGAAAAAAAAAAAAGTATCCACTATTCCCATGTATCTTTCCTATATCTATGAGGGGGACCGGAAAGTAATGTCGTTTCTGCACATTTCGATATTCGTTTGTCATTTATCAGCTCATTGTGTACTTCAAAATTGTGCCAAAGACATTGTTTTTTTGTTTTTTTGTACGTGCCCTTAGCGGGAACCGAACCCAGGACTCCCTGGTCCGCAGGCCGACGCTCCAACCGCTGAGCCAAACCGGCCAGGGCGGAGATATTTTAAGGTTAGAGTGACTTGTTTACTTGTAAGTACTTAAATCTTAATTTTTTTTTTTTTTTTTTTTTTTTTTTTTGCAATTTATGATGAAATGGCCAGCCAAATACCAGAAGAGGTACATATCCGGCATTGTATGCTTTTTGAGTTTCACAAGGGTAGTAACAAAACAGTTGCTACCAAAAACATTCGTGATGTTTATCCAAGTGCATTAGACGTTCGTAAATGCCAAAGGTGGTTTTCTAAATTCAAATCCGGTAATTTTGATCTTTCTGACTCGTGTCGATCAGGAAGACCAACAACTTTAGACAATGACATGTTAAGGGCAGAAGTGGAAGCAAATCCGTGTCAGACAATCGAGGAACTGTCAAACACTCTTAACCAACCTTGGCCGACCATCCAAGCACATTTGCAGCAGATTGGTACAGTAAGCAGAGCAGGTGTTTGGGTCCCGCATAATCTGTCCGAAGAAAACAAAGCTAACCGGTCCACCACATGCAACTTATTGCTTCAGCGGCACAATACAGAAGCGTTTTTTGATCGCTTCATCACTGGAAATGAAAAATGGGTCCTCTATGATAATCCAAAGCGCAAAAGGCAGTGGCTCTCTCCGAAGGAATCGCCACGAAGTACAGCTAAGCCAGGTTTACACCCCAAAAAGGCACTTGTGTGTGTTTTTTCATTCTTGAACAAAATATTATAAACTTCAGAAAACAGTAAAACAAAATTTTTTTTTATCCTCACCCAAGAACATTTTTACATTTATCTTCAGATAGAGTGGGAGGGAGAGAGGGAGGAAGAGAGAGAGAGAAACATCGATGTGAGAGAGACACATCGAGTGGCTGCCACCCACACGACCCCAACTGGGGCCGGGGACAAACTGCAACCGAGGTATGTGCCCTTAGCGGGAACCGAACCAGGGACTCTTTGGTTTGCGGGCTGATGCTCTAACCACTGAGCAAAACCGACCAGGGCTACAGTGAAAACTTTTAATATGAGACATTAGTTTGAATTTCCATAGATTAAATGGCATGAAGAAATCTTGCGATTTCATACACAGTTTTAGCAAGCTGTAAATTTATCTCATCTAGAGATTATCTGCAAACAAATACTTTCTTCCGAATACCTGGTTCAAAGACAGCTTGGATTTCTGTCAGTGGTGCTCTACTTTTAAGTGCGGATTTTTTTTTGGGGGGGGGTGAACACTATTCCTAGATTTTATTGCTTATTACTTCACATTGGCGATGCTGTTGGTCAAATCTTTAACAATCACACTAAGCTCATTAACTACAAAATTTAGTCTTGGTTTAATTATTTTTTATTTATTTATTTATTTTTTTTATCCTCACCCGAGGACATTTTTTTTTTTTTTCATTTTTTGTTCAGATAGAGTGGGAGGGAGAGAGAGGAAGAGAGAGAGAGAGAAACATCGACGTGAAAGGGCCACATCGAGTGGCTGCCACCCGCACAACCAACCAGGGCCAGGGACAAACTGCAACCTAGGTACATGCCTTTAGCGGGAACCGAACCTGGGTCTCTCCGGACCGCAGGCCGATGTTCCAACCGCTGAGCCAGACTGGCCAGGCTTGGTTTAATTATTTTATTAAATGTTTAATAAATCCCTTTTTTATAGACAAAAAATTCCATTCTTCAAAGTAATTTCTGTTTTTATATACCAAACAAGGGAATTCTATTTGGCTCTTTTGACCTCAAGAAATCTAATGCAAGCCTCATCTAACAGTGGACCACCTTTAAATCCCATTTGCCATGGTCTATATCTGGAAATTATTTTTGCTGACAAAGACCATTAGTATTGCTAAGAAACTGATACTGTATCTGTCATTATCATTAATTTATAATCAGCCAAGTTCAATTGTGTTAAAACTTCTCTAAATTTGTTGAGACTTTCACCTAAGTCCGGCACTTTCCTTATAGTATATATATCGAGGATGAAATCTGGATACGATTTATAGTAGATTTTCGTTCCCTTATATCATTTTAATATTTTATGTGACCTCCAATTATTACAAATAAAAATTATCTACGTCTGGATTTTCTTATTAATTTGCTCGTCATCTATTTCCTACTTATTATAGAAGATAGTTTCTCATTTTTATGATTAATGTTTCCTGAATTTATTAGTGTATGAATACGTTCATTTTTTTTTTTTTTTTTTGAGATTCAGGTGTACCAAATAAGTGTGTGTCTTCTCAATCTTACAGCAGTTCAGAATTTCTAAAGTATTTATCTTCATTGTCTCCTATGCTACTATTATACATTAATTTGGAAAACATAGTCACTGATATGATATACTTCAGTTTGGTGATGGGACTTCATTATTGTTTAACAAGTAGAAAATTTGAGTGTAGTTGCTTCTTATGCTTAGTTACTACTACTTCTGTGTTTAAGTGAAATAGTAGGCATTGGAAAAAACTACATTCTACATCAAATGAACATTCTTAACAGGTAAGATTAATATCATCAAATATAAAATGCAATATTCATGCAAAATTAGACAAGATTCTTCAGAACCAAAAATTAAGTTAAAAGGAAGTTGACTTTGAAAAAGTAACATTCTAATGCAAACAAATAAAAACCAAGCTTTCGAGGTTAAATATCTGCAATATATATTTTTTGTATAAATTTCTAAGAAAGTAAAAGTGCATGACAGTGAGAAGATGGGTAGGAGTAAAAAGGGGAAAAAGGAGGCAGAGATCTTTGTTGGAAGTAGAAATAATTAGGTATATAATTAAAGCAATTAGATGGGAAACTCAGGCAAAAAAAAAATAAGTTTCTCTTGCTTTAAATGTGTTTTTATTGATTTTTTTTTTAGAGAGAGAGCAAGGGAGAGAGAGATGAGAACATCAATGTGAGAGAGAAACATCGATTGGCTGCTTCCCACATTCCCCCTACTGGGGATCAAGCCAGCAACCCGGGCATGTGCCCTGACTGGGAATTGAACCGGGACCTCTCAGTCCATGAGACAACGTTCAAGCCACTGAGCCACACAGGTGGGGCAGTTTCTCCTGATTTATTCAAATAGTTCAGGCAGAATTTAGTTGTCTGGGGTTGTGTTGTTTGAATTCTCTTGACATTCACCCAAATTCCCCATCTAACTTTGATACAAGGTTTTAAGGGACATAACAGATTCAAAGGGCTCATTCTGGAAATGAACTTTCCTTTATCTACAGCAGGTCCCGGTGTCTTCAGAGCCCTATTCTTTGACTCTGATAGCAGAGTCAATCCCCAAAAGTCAACTTACAATACAGATTTCAGGGAAAATATATCATTATCTTCTGTTATGCTGGCCTGGCCCTGAAAAATAGCTAGAGTATTGGGAAAGAAAGGAGAGGTCATTCGGCCGGTGTGGCTCAGTGGTTGAGCGTTGACCCATGCACCAAGAGGTCACCGGTTCGATTCCCCGTCAGGGCACATGCCCAGGTTGTGGGCCCGATCCCCAGTGGGGGGCATGCAGGAGGCGGCCAATCGATGTTCTCTCTCATTGATGTTTCTATCTCTCTCTCCCTCTTCCTCCCTCTCTTTCTAAAATCAATAAAGGAAAAAAAAATTAAAAAAAGAAAAAAAGAAAGGAGAGGTCAGCAGTAAGCTATTCAGAGAACAGAACCAGGCATATACACTGAAAAGCTCCCCACTAACTCCAATTTAGAAGCGAGGCCGCTGCAGGCACACGGCGTGCGCAACACTCCACACCTTTTCTTCCAAATGGACTCTTCACACCCTCCCCAATTATTCTAAATCCTGGCATTCGTTCAGTTTCCTCATTGGCCTCTAGCGATGGGTTTTTATTTTGACATGTTGCAGTCTGGAGAAAAATGTGTTCCCATGACACGGGTGTTGATTGCAGCTGTTTGATGATTGTTACAAGTTCATCCCAATGTTCTCTCCCGGACGTCTGTGACGCGGCCAGCTCTCAGCTCCGGTGTTCAAATGTGCCTCCATCTGACACTGTGGTGCTGATGAAATGTGTTGGAAACGGTGGGTCCTCTGCCAAGTCTTTGTCAGATTTCTCTGCAAAACCTCTAGTGCCTTCGTCAAGTGAAAGAGGCTGGATTTCTGACAGCACGATGGTCCAGAGCAGGTTTCTCTGGACCAGAGAAGCCCCTCAGATAGAAATAAGCAAGGCATGCTGCTGAATGAGGCCAAATCAACAAGCAGGGAGAGTGACCGGGCAAGAACATCATTAGAAACGGAGCCTAGTTATCCTAAAACGAAGGCTACTCCAAGTCCTTAAATGAACGAGGAAACAAGTCAACAAGATAATGTTTTCTGTTTGTTTTCAGATATTATTCTGATATCTGCATTTCAAATAAAATGGACTTTCTTCCTTATATCACAAAACCTTATTTAGAAAACCTCCTTGCCACTGTCATTTCACAAAACACACTTTTATATACAACTCTGTGTGCGGGCACGCACATGTAGGCTTCAGATGTAAGCCTTTTTCAAACAGATGGTTCTTGCTTTAAATGTGTATAAATCATAGCGTTGACAAAGAAGAGCATCTCAAAATGCTGTTATAGGAAGGAACCAGATCTTTAGAGAACGAACAAAAATGATGCAGAAATAAGCATTTTTCATTAAATGTTAAATCTAAATGTTCACACTCTGGTCATCTTAGCAAGAACCATGACTAAAAACAGAGTGAGGTCTCTTATCTTTGCTTCCTGGCTTTAAGTTAGCAAATCCCATGTTTCTGAGTTTTAATTGTCCATCAACGATATGTTTCCAAATTTAATCTACTTCTTGGCAGTAGAATCAGCAAAACATTTGTTCCCTTTCTTCTGGATACAGCTGCAATCAATTGGATGCACAAATGGCATAAAGGATGCTACAGGGAATCTCTGCCCCTTCATGAAATGGAACAGAAATTTGGATGATGGTAGTTTTCACACAATCAAAACAAAACAGAGCAAAAGAGATAATCAAGCCAATACTCTCCGAGTATGCAATTGGAAAGGCTTATTTCCCCTTAATCCTTAATGCTTTCAATATTCTCATATATTCATAAACTCAGTTTAAGGCCACGCCAAAGGAAAAGTCGCTGGTATTATGATGACTGATTAAATGAGTAGGGGATAGGAGCACGCAGAGGGTTTTTACATGGTCATTTATCCATTAAGCACATACACAAAATCTACAAGCCATTAGGATGCTAGCTCAGTACAAATACTGAGAGAAACATTTTGCTTAAAATTCACATATGGAGTCTTGTGATAGCTCCGACTTATTAAATATCCCAATTGCTGTTAGTCATTCATCCCTGGCACCGGGGTAAAACTTAAAATATATACTTTTTACTAAGTAATGCGATTTCCTTCATTAAATTAAAAGGAAGTACCTTGTGATCAGGAAATAGAAGATTTATTTATTTATTTATTTATTTTTATTTTTTTTTATTTTTTTATTTTTTATCCTCACCCGAGGACATTTTTCCATTTTTTGTTCAGATAGAGTGGGAGGGAGAGAGAGGAAGAGAGAGAGAGAGAGAGAAACATCGATGTGAAAGGGACACATCGAGTGGCTGCCTCCTGCACGACCAACCAGGGCCGGGGACTAATTGCAACCGAGGTACATGCCCTTAGCGGGAACCGAACCCGGGACTCTCCGGACCACAGGCCGACGCTCTAACCGCTGAGCCAAACCGGCCAGGGCAGATTTATTTATTTTATATGCTTTGGGAATTAAACACAAAAATGTCCAAGTTGGGTCTAAATGTTCAATATCAAATTAAACATTTCACTTGAACTGGCTGGTCAATTCAAATAGGCAAACAAATTTTTATACCGACTTCCTTATAGTGATTGAGAAAGAATGAAAAGTGAGAAGACAAGCAGATAAAACAAGTAAATCGAAAATCATTCCTAGAAAAGTAATGACAAGTGAAAAATTCTGCGATGTCCTAAATTAAATTGCAACAGGCTGGAGGGTGGAGGGAAGAGGGAAGAGTTTAATCAGTTAACAGAGAACATGGGCTGAAATCAACAAAAGACAGCTCACATCCCTGAATATATGTTAAAACTTTGAATCACTATTTACAATCGCTAAGATCTGGAAACAGCCCAAGTGTCCATCAGTAGATGAGTGGATAAAAAAGCTGTGGTACATATACACAATGGAGTACTATGCAGCTGTAAGAAACAAAGATCTCGTATCCTTTGACACGACATGGAGGGATCTGGAGAGTATTATCCTAAGCGAAACAAGCCAATCAGAGAAAGACAAATATCACATGATCTCACTCATTTGTGGAATATAATGAACAAAACAAACTGATGAACAAAATAGATCTAGAGACATAGAAGTAGGGTATAGACTGACAAACCTCAGAAGAGGGGGTAGGGAGGGGAGGGAAGAGATAAACCACAGAACTTATATGCATGTATGCATAACCATGGACATAGACAACAATACTGGGGACGGGGTGGGGGGGAGGATTGGGAGGAGGGTGTCAATGGGGGAAAAAGGAGATACATCTGTAACAAAAATAAAATAAAAAAAACTAGAAAAACAAAAAACTTTGAATTAACTGCCAGGTGGCTATCTAAAAAAATAGCTGACCTCCAGACACCACCATATCCTACTTATACATAAATTTTCCCTATTATTACCCACAACCAATCCAGAGGTATTAAATACTTCTTCCTTGCGGACCGTGCACCTATCCCAGAACTTTCTGTTTTATCCTCTTCTGCCCAGCCCCCACCCCCTTTATCTAGCCAATGTAAACTCCTTCAAAACAACTTACATCTTTCTTCCCCAGACCCACTGTATAAAAGAGCCCCACTAGCCCTGGCCGGTTTGGCTCAGCGGTTAGAGCGTCGGCCCGTGGACCAGAGAGTCCCGGGTTCGGTTCCCGCTAAGGGCACGGACCTCGGTTGCAGTTTGTCCCCGGCCCCGGTTGGGGTCGTGTGGGTGGCAGCCAGTCGATGTGTCTCTCTCACATCGATGTTTCTCTCTCTCTCTTCCTCCCTCTCTCCCTCCCACTCCGTCTGAAGATAAATGCAAAAATGTCCTCGGGTGAGGATAAAAAAATAAATAAATAAATAAAATAAAAAATAAAATAGTAAAAAATTGAAAACTATTCAAACATCCAGCAACAGTAAAATGGGCAAATACTCTGTGGAGTATTCATGCAGAAGGCCACATATAATAGCTTTCATATAAAGTTTAAAACAAGCAAAACTAAAATATACATTTTTAGGGACACATATTAACGGTAAATTTATAAAGAAATAACTGTCAGTCCAGCTGGTATGGCTCAGTGGTTGAGCGTCGACCCATGCACCAAGAGGTCGCTGGTTCGATTCCCGGTCAGGGCACATGCCCAGGTTGTGGGCCCGATCCCCAGTGGGGGGCATGCAGGAGGCGGCCAATCGATGTTCTCTCTCATCGATGTTTCTATCTCTCTCTCCCTTTCCTTTGCTCTCTCTCTCTAAAGATCAATGAAGAAGAAAAAAACTTTAAAAAAAAGAAAGAAAGAACTGTCAGAAAAACCGTAATAGTTACTACTTCTCAGAGGAAGGAGCGAGTTGTAACCAGCATAAGACACACAGGAATTTTCAGGGGAGGGGGCTGGCAATGTTCTATTTCCTGACATTGTTGGTAGTTACTTTGAAATTCATTTTATAATCATTCATCTAACTGTGCATTGATGTTTTGTGCTCTTCTAATATGTGTGTCATATTTCACAATAAAATGTTTTTTAAAAGGTAAAGGCATTTCAATTAAGTGGAAACTTGTGGAGATTACAAATATATACCTACAAGATGATTTCTGATTGTGTTCATGTTATGCAAATGGTACTTGTGCTTTGTAAAAATTGATGGCAGCATGCATAATTCAGAAAGCAGCGTCTTAAACTATTTATACAGAACAGAAGAAGTGCTCTGGAGAACTTTGTGAAATGACTCAAAAAGTAGCTGTAATGATGGCAATGACTGGTGTCAAAGATGCATGTGAAAAGTTATCATAACATTATTTCATGAAGTAGAAAAGGAAACATTTTAACATATTACTTATAACATATGTGATTAACCCATTCTATGTAACCGATTGAATAAATTCGCCTGTAAAAGAAATCGATCAACAAACAAAGAAGTTAGAAGCCGGGAAGCAAAGTTCTATTTTTGGCCAATCTTTCTCCCTAATCCAGTCAGACTGCACTGCAGTAAAAGCCAGCTGCTCGTTTCAACTTCATGCCATCGCTACTCTAAGTTTTCCTTCCTGGAAATCACTTTTCCCCCCTATTTTCCAACTTCAATTCAATTCAAAACCTGCATCCACTACTTACTTATTTTGGCCTTTCTTTCATATATATATATATATATATATATATATATATGGACACACACATATACATAGACACACACATATACATACATATACACATATACATATATACATACATATACACATATACATACATATACACATATACATACAAATACACATACACATACATACACATACACATATACATACATATACACATATACATACATATACACATATACATACAAATACACATACACATACATACACATACACATATACATACATATACACATATACATACATATACACATATACATACAAATACACATACACATACATATACATACACATATATACATATACACACATATACATATACACACATATATACATATACATACACACATATATACATATACACATACACACACATATATACATATACATATACATGCATATATACACATACATGTGTATGTGTATATATATTTAGCCTTTGCTTTATATTCAGTACAAACTCATATCACCAGCTAGGTTGTAAGATTTTTTACATAATCTACTCATTATTCTTTGTGCCCTACAAAAGTTATGTGCAACTGAGTTACAGATAAGAAAGAAGCACCCGGGGAATTGTATGTTTGTTTCAAATACAGATCCCACAGTGTAACTAATTCAGGAAGTCTAAAGTGGGGCTCAGGAATCTGCCGTTTTAAAATAGTTCACCAGTGATTCTAAAATGCAGCCAAGATTGAGAAAGACACCATGGTTCCTAGCAGCGGGATGGAATAAATCATGATATAGGAGGGTCTAAATAAATGTGGCTCTTGAATGATGAAAGACAGAGTATAATACGTGGAAGTTTTATTCCTAATCAAATACAGTGCATAGAAGGATTTAGGTTTCACCTTACAGATGAGAAAACTACGGCATGAAAGGTAATTTGTCTAATGTCATATAATTAGTGAATGAGTCTCTATATGGACCAGAAATTATTTGCTTAAGTGTTGGTCAAATGTTCTGTCTATCATATTAGAGTCCCAATGCCAATGGCAGAATGCCAATAAAATATTGCACAAAATATTTCATTAATTCAAGAGTCTCATTGAAAAGTTCCATCACTAATCAGGCACATCAAATGTTGCTAAATTTGGTTAGAACAGTCTGTAAATTACTTTACCTCTGCCACCTATTAAACATTTTTGCTCTAATTTTGTGAGACTTTGCCCTTGGACAAACTTAATGATTAAAATCCATCATAGAATCTTCCTACACTTGTTATAGAGGACTAGATACAGAATATAAATTACAATTATACCAAATGTTTCAATATTTAATACAGAGTTAATAAAATTTAAAGAATATTTGAAAAAAAGAACACTTGTATTTTATAGTTTAAGCCTTTCCATCTTGCTGAGTTCTAAATAAAGAAAAATTCCGAATAGGGGATTTTCATTTTTTTATTCATTATTTCTAATTGTCCTAATACTTTTGCAATAATATTCTATTTTCTATTCAAAATACTCATTAATGATACGAACTTGCTATTCTGATATAACCATTATTCAACTGAAGATACCATAAAAATCATGAGCTGAAGCAAATTATACATTATTTTATAAATGGAACATAGACCTCTCACCCTTTACCTTCTCTCCTTTTTTCAACTCATCCCCCACTTCTAAATTCATGCCTCTCAAAAGCATCACCTTCAATAAATACTCCCCTCACCTACTTTATGATGACTAACACGTTGGCTTTGTCCCTAAATTGCCAAGAGAGATCGATGCCAGAATATTTGGGGCATAATTCCTAATATTCCCTGATGATTAAAAAATTAATTAATCAACTGAATAAAAAAAGAATAAATGCTTTATCTTATATAGATAAACATGCGCAACCATATTTTCATTGCATGAAGGAAAAACTATATAGAAATTAAGGTTTTGATTTAAGAACATTTTATTTGGTTAAATTTACCTATGTGGTACAAAACTATGAAACACACACCTTGTTACACTTAAGAAATTTGGATGAGAACATTTGAATGACAGATTCTCTCCAGACTGAACTTCACTCTGAATTCATTCAGCAGCGCATGTTTAATGAATTTTAAAATCAAGTGGGTTGATTTGAAGTTAAGAATAAATAGTAGGTTAATATATGCAAAGAAGTAGTTAATTAGTATGTACAAGGTACTAATGTTCAGTATTATGAGGGACAGAAACATAGCCACTTGCCTCCAGGGACTACGTAAAGGAACATTAAGAAATGCATAATGGGATAGCCGCTGAGTAATTTTTGTAATTATACAGCCTTCTTTACATCTAGGACAGTGGTTCTCCACCAGGCCAATTCTGACCCTTAGGGGACATCTGGCAATGTCTGGACACATTTTTGATTGTCACAACTGGAGAATGGGTGGGTAGCACTATTAGCATGTAGTGGGTAGATACGAGGGATGCTGCCAAACATTACAGAATGCATAAGACAGCTTCCCCCCAACAAAGAATTATCCAGTACAAAATGTTGATAGTGTCAAGGTTGAGAAGCACTGGTTTAGAAAGAGAGACAGAAAATCACTTTAGAGCCCTGGCCGGTTTAGCTCAGCGGTTAGAGTGTCGGCCCATGGACCAGAGAGTCCCGGGTTCGGTTCCCACTAAGGGCATGTACCTTGGTTGCAGTTTGTCCCCAGCCCCGGTGGGGAGCGTGTGGGTGGCAACCAGTTGATGTGTCTCTCTCACATCGATGTT